>JANSLP010000129.1:0-83174 GCA_029298735.1 Ophiostoma sp. CBS 140.51
GGCCCAGAGAGCGACTCCAGCCAGTTCGCCGCTCGCCACTGTCTTTTCAATATATTCGTCAAAAGACATGGTCGATGTGGTTGATTCTCGTGTTGTTGTTTGTTAAATTTGTTCAATCCTTTCTCTGTCTTTTTTCTTGTACGACTACCAAGTACTATGTGCCACCTGATTTTTCGACTTCAGTGAACTATAAGTTGTGAGACTAGATGCTTCCTGCCAAAAGAAATGCTCGGTACAATTTTTAAAAGATAAAAGAGTAAATTAAAAAAGTTAAAGCGTAAGATAAGAATGAGACTAACACCTTTTTATATCAGCCCAATACCGGAATGAATAATGATGAGAGACAACGCTGTTCATATCTTTAAAGGCGCTTCGATGAAATTCGAGTTGCTGCGTTGCTTCTAATGGCTTCGGTTCTTGGCTTGGCCTCGGCTTCATCCACACCAGTTACCAGCACGTGGAGGCGAAAATCGGCCCTGTAAAATAATGAAAGAGAGGTACAATTAAAAGTGAGATATTATGGGGATAGCGGCAGTCGGATCCTAGCCCACGAACAAACAAACACTTTGGCTAACAGAAAAGCAAAAGTGCTATCATGTTGTAGGAAGAAAAAGACTGTTCCCCTGCCTCGATCACTATGGACGCAAGAACGCTAACGATCGTGAAGGTCGCCGAGCACACGACCGACCGTGCGGCCTCTACTGTAGTTGCCAAAACGGCATCGGCCACAGATAAAAAGCGTAATAAGACACTGTGGTAGGGCATCAAGTTGTACCCCATAGCGCCCTGTGAGGTCTGTTGTTGTGTGACTCGTCACGTGCTAAATTCCACGTCTTTTTCTTATCCAGTGCCACGAAAGTTTGTCTTGCTATGTTGCTCTGGCCTTCTGCCCCAGCCCCATGGGGGCCGTTTCTGCCATATGGAACTGCCCGAGCTGTACAATATCTCACGACGCCCAATAAAAGCCGGTCGCATAATATTTTTTATTGCGCGGGGTCGTGAATTTGTTTGCTGCTGTGCCGCCTTCGTGGGGTCAAATACTTAACTGGAAGGATGTCCGACAAGAAATACCTGGTAGCGAGCAATATTTATTATGAGGAAACTACATCATTCACATAAACTTCTCCGGCACACGCGTTCAAACTAGACGGTGGCCATTATGGCATCTACGAGCGAGTACCTCGACGACCCGAGGTTTAGTCAAACGTTCGAAATACCTCCGAATCCAGCGGAGGGACGGACTTGCTGTAACTACCACTTATAAAGGCGAATGTCGTCCGTTAACTTAGCGTAGAAACTTGTTCTTAAAATATTACCTTAGTTTATAGTGTTACAGAGGCACTTATACAAGGGGACAAGGGACTCTGCTAGGTGATCAGGCTAGGAGGGCTTTGTTCTTGTAAAACGATGATAAGGTATAACGGCTGAACAAAATCAACACGTCGTGACGGTGGTATGGGTAAGAGTGATTGTATGCAATGAGGGCACAGGAATATAAGTTCATGTAGGTTTATATTTTAGACAATCGGTAGCGACTGAGTCTTTTATCTAGGTTACTGGGAGGATGTCTCAGTCTTATATATCTATCAAACCCTATTCCTGTATGAGGTTTCCCGTATGAGGTTATATGAGACCTTTACAGAAAGGTATACGTACGGTCCTTATACTTATTAACGTTTCTACTAATTAACGACGAAGTCTTTTAATAGGCTCTTTCTAACTTCAAAAAAAGTGCTTAAAAGAAACATTCGTGCGTGTCCCTCTCGGCCACAACCTCGTCAATTCAGTACACCGGCAGCGCCGGCCTTCTTCAGGCTGATATTCCTGTGACCCCCGGCACCACGTACGCGCCCTAGCTTCGGTACCGCCTTCCGTCCATTACGGGCGTCGGCCACATCTACCCCATCTTCAGCGGTGTCACCTAGACCGATACGTATTTTTATGCTGGCAATGCTGCGGGCACCTGGGTCACGGGCACATGGTCGTGGACAGCGCCCAATGTCGGCTCGACGGGCTACACAAACACGAGCAAGGCGACTCTGGTGATTGAGATGCAGGCACCGACGGGCACCATTACGATGCAAGTGTCGGACGTCTTCTTCAATACCTGTGCGGAGGGCACAACCGTGGGTGCCCAGGAGGGAAACTAGGCATGTTGAACTTATATATGTTCAATCCTGTCTGCCCGCTTTGTTCAATATGTTCAGTCGGTTCTCCGTCAAGATGGATGTGTCGCCAAGTCTTTGTTTTAATTAACCTATTTTGGGATACCGAAAAGTTACCCCAGACTCACTGTATTTACCCGGAACGACGCGTACACAGGTAAGCCATTAACCTTATAGAATCATGGCAATGGTGTATCTTGTAAATTCACAAACTGAGGTTTTAAAACAGTTTTTGATACAAAGCTAAAATCACTATCTATCTGCGAGATGTTGGCCATCTTACGACTATTCGTGGCCTGTATGTTTATTGCAGCCGTGGTTCACGATGTGAAAGCGGCATCTCTGGCAACTCCCAAGTGCAAGTCAAGTCAAAGTCAAATTGCTAGAACGACACCACCATCAGGTTCGTTCGTGGTGACTACGTCTGGTCCGATGGACGGTGTATCTGCCAGTCACACCTTCAAGACGATATCTGCAGCTGTCACTGCACTCGATCCAAAGACTACAGCGGTCCAGACGCTCTTTATTATGCCAGGGACGTACCGTGAGAAGGTTTACGTTCCACCGCTGAAGGGACCACTCATCATCGAGGGATGCACTTGTGACTCTCGAACCTACGAAGGCAACACGGTGACGATTCAGCACAGCCAGAGCCTCGGGCAACTACAAGACTCTTTGGGCGAGAATGCTGCCGGTGCGGATGACGACCATACAGCGACACTACGACTGTGGACAACAGCCGGCTTAAAGGTCTACAACATCAATATCGACAACAACTTCGGTCCACATCCGTCATCGGGTGGGCAAGCTCTAGCAGTGTCGGCTTCTGCTAATGGTGGACAGGCTTTCTATGCTTGCCAGTTCACTGGTTACCAGGACACATTGCTGGCCGATGCTGATACACAGTTGTACGTCGGCTGTCTAATCCGTGGTGCTGTCGACTTTATCTTTGGACGGATGGCACAGACATGGCTGGATAGCTGTGACATCAGAGTGACCGGCCCGGGCTATATCACGGCTTCCGGACGGCCATCTGCCGAGAGTCCGTCGTGGTATGTGATCAACAATAGCACCATCGATGTGGATGACAATGTCGACGATGACCTTGCTGGAAAGACGTATCTGGGCCGTCCATGGGCTGAGTATGCACGGGTCGTGGTGCAAAACACATACCTCGGGGACGTCGTCAATCCGGCCGGGTGGGCACCATGGAGCAAAGCGGCTGGACAGGAACATACGGCACATGTCCTATTTGGCGAATATGGTAATACGGGCCCATCATCAGACATATCCCAGCGAGTGTCGTTTGTAACCCAATTGCCAAGGACGATCAATATCGCGACAGTGTTGGGCTCGTCGTGGAACTCGCAGTGGTGGGTTGACGGACAATATTTGGAGTAAGGAGGCGAAAACCACCGTGTACTCCAATACACCATCGGGACGAAGCGACACCATCTCCTGTTCGTGGTGTTCGTTGATGCGCCGGTGGGATTTGATCGAGGGGGACAATTCGCCACTGGTAGATGAATATTTTGTTTGTTGGTTGTTGTACCTGTTGATCTTGTATCTAGTATCTTCTAAAAGTAGTAGCATATTGACGATACTGGTGTGTATTGATAACGACTACGCGGCTTTTGATGCGTTTTCAGACGAGCGTTTCATCCACCTTAATGAGATGCCACAAACATGGTTCATTGAGATGACAGGCAGCCATTGGAAGGTTCAAACAACGGCGTAAAAATGCCTGGAGATGCGGAAATCGAAGAACCAAAAATCGACAAGGAAGCGTTCGTTAGTGTTGTTTCTAACATTCCAGGGGCGGCCAGCACAGGCCTTCATCACGCAATAATCCCAGCATCCTTGCAGACGCCGTTGTTTCTTGAGACAGAAGTTAAGAACCCAACGCCACGGCGTCTTGCTATGGGGCGGTCCATATTTCCTCTGAGCCGTCTTGACAATCCTCTCCAGCATATCGATTAATGTTGGTCTGTGCTTCATAGCAAGGCTGTGTTGTCAGTGCTGGCCATGTTTGAATTCAATGTCCTTAATCTCTGCATAGAGTACATTTTGCAAACTCTATCGAAGCAACGTCAACATTCGTCGTTGTGCATGATGTCTTTGTCCCATTTCCTTGGCTTGCATGCAGCAGACATATTCGTAAAGGCCATGAAATCGGCCTCCGTGCCCGCCTCCGGTGGCCTTGATTTTGGCCTACTGTTGTATTTCTGTTTTTCCATCTTCTTTTACGACGACGGTAGGAGGGCCGTAAACCAAATGTGTTGCCGAACTTCCGGAAGCGGTTACGAGCGGCGGGCACACAAGGAAGGCGGCAGTCCCGCTGAGAATGTTTCTCCTCTGAAAGACTTCGACAACTTCATGCACGGCACAACTTCGCGTTGTTGACTGTGTGGGCCAAGTAAAGGGACCTAACGCAAGGGACCCCATTTTTTTCTGGTTGTCGATTGTGTTGTCTCTCCTTTTGTCTGCTCTGCGGCCTTCTTTGGAGACCCATCCGGGGCCCGCAAGGAGGGGAGACCCTCTTTTGATCCACCGATGACATAGGCCAAGACCGGGTTTCCATGAGGGGACCAACACCCACTACAAAACAGAGCGCAACAGAACACGACAGGTACAAGTTCAGAGCACCCTGAAGGGTACTGAGATAGTGGAGGGTACGGGTGGGGATATGAATTTCTGAGTTGTGTGATGGGAAGGGTAAGTTTGCCAGACAGTGGAGGACAACAAACGACAAGCAAAGTGAGGGGTGATAGATGAGACATGGTCAAGATGAAAAAGGTAACTCTCTTTCTTGTTTCACTCCATATTACACACATCGAGGATGAACACGTTTGTGCGCGAATGGAACAGGAAGCAGGGAACAAATAACGGGCTGGAAATCAAAGGCGAGAGAAAAACAGATGCGAGGCTGAGGACTGCCTAGGGATTATGCAAAGGAGTGTAAAACGAATCTTTTCCCGCACTTTGTTCTTCCTCTCTTAAATATAGCCCACCAGGTGCGAATAAACGCTACCCATACACTCATGATACTATCTTCACTACCTTATATTTCAAGGAGACGCCTGAGCAAGGCTTTATCGCAGGCTAGTATTAAGAGCACTCACAAGCAAAAGGGATACCATTTTTGGTCATCCGTCTGCCTGTGAAGAAATGTGATCTCGATGGCATGCGCGTGTTGTTGGCCTGCGCCTCTTTCCAAACCACATATATATCTCCCGTCATCATATGCAATCCTAAAGGAGTTATGCAGCCACATGTCAGACTCTACTGACTGCAAACAAAATAGGACACAAATAACGTGCGAAATATTAACTTCGAGATTGCATGGGAGGTACACAACAGAGACACAGATATCTATGAAGTCGGCACGCCGGATTGCGGGAAACAGAAGAGTGCTGAAGGCTGCCACGTCTTTAATGTTGTAGGTGAAAAGTGAACGAACAGGAAGAAAGAGGAAGAACCCGCGGGATACAACATCGGCAACAAAGTGTTGGCTGGTGGTGTCGACAATTGTGACATGTTCTTCTGTACTCTCTCCCCTCTTCGAAGTCGATGGACTTCTCTCCATTCACCGATCATGGATCTACTTCTCCGCTCGACCTCTCGTGGAGGTTTTCCAGGAAAGCATAGAGAATAAGTGATAATACAGGCAGAGAGAGAAATGGAACAGTCAAATGAGAGGACACACACAAAGTTGCAAGTCACTTTCGAAATAACGCCGTTTCCAGGAATATCCCGTGTTTAGTTCATTTTTGACTTCCGTCCGTCCCTTCTTTTGATGTATCCCTTGGTCCTTTCCGTCCTTTTGTCTGTTCTTCTACTTTCTTTTTTTGTCTCAGCCCAGGCCAGCTCTGCAACTCGCAAATCCCGTAAAGTAAGAGTTTGCAGTTGCAATAATAAACTCGTGCCGAATCTCATGAAAGCTTCACCGGGATCATATTCTCGCTGGACTCTGAATGTACCAAAACTTTGAATGTACCCGCGTCTTGATCATAAAACAGACGCATCTCAAGGTGGGTACGTCTCCAAAAAGGACGCTGCGTTGCCAAAATAGTCGGGCGATGCCGGCCCCACAGTGTACATTGAAGGCGGATGAATACCAAAAACAGCGGCCAATACAGTGAGCGTCCGCCTTCTTGGCGGTTGTTTGCAGGCCTCTTTCTGCAGGAAGCATGTGTTCTTATGCAGTGCAGAGCAAAAACATGCAGGGCTGCGCCGCCAAAAGAGAAAAGATAAGAAAGGTACAGAAAATACAGCGTTCTCATAGGCGGAGACAACGTCTCAGGGGAAAAGTGTGAGAAGACTATGAAGACTAAAAAAGGCGGCTTGCATGTTCCTTCTCCTTCGTGGAGTCTCTCCACAACGACCTCAGCAGCGGCACGGGAAAAGACGTGGGGCGAAAAAGAAAAGAAAAGATACATGAAGCACGAGGAAGTTACTTCAAGAGAGAATTGAAATGTGGAGAGACCATGGAGAAGGATGGAGATGAAGCAGTGGCAAGGTGTAAATACAACTATCTACGGAGAACGCGCAACCTCTATCCAGGACAGAGTCAGCGGCAATGCACGGTCACGAATGTCTGTGTTGTCCAGCAAACATGTTGCAAAAGATGTGCAAAGTTTTTGTTGGGACCCTGCCGTGCGGGATGGAGTTTGCAATATGACAAAACAGGATATGAAAGAAGAAAAGGTGTGACTGCTGGCCGTCCTAAAGTCGGCTTGTACGCGAGCCGCTTTTCGGGAACTGACAAGGCAAGGGACAACTTTCAATCTATCGATCGTAGGGGTCCTGACAGCAATTTTTTGTCACGATAGCAGACAAAATGGGTAACAGCCTTGGAAGGTTAGGGGAACCAATAATAAGCATTGCACCAATCAAGGTTCGCCGGAGAGACCGGGCCAAACCGCATCGTGAGGTGAGTTTGTTCCGTTGGATGTTCCATCTTTTAAGACTGTTGGATTCACGATAAGTAACGCCACGGGATAAAAATGCCACAAACAGGCGTAAAGAGGCGTTTCCGGAACAAAGAGAACCAGGCTTTCACAGCAACAATAATCAATAAACTTACTATTGGCAAAGGGGCGAGAACGCCGTGGATCGTCGTCTTCATTTTGCACTTTGTTTCCACAAATAAATAACGGAGAAGTAAGGACAAGGACACGGAATGAAAACCGAGAGAAAATCGGAAAACAGTGGAAAACAATGGAAAACACGCGGCCAGATGTCGGTCCTGCTTTGTTGATATTCCCTGCACAGAGAAAAAGAGAAAAACATCCTTGTGAAAATCGTGGAAAGTCCACGGCGAGTCCACTGTTTCACGGGTTGAACCCGCTGCTGCCCACTGTTTTCATGTTGATTTTGCATGTCTTTTTCAATCCTCTCCATGCATGTCTGCGTGGTTTACTTGCTTCTTCTTATCTTGCTTGCTTGTGTACATCTGTACATCCTGTCTCCATGTCGATCCAGGACGGGCTCGTCCGTTTACTCTGGGTCTTTTTTCCGGGGCTTTTCTGGATACTTTTGGACCTTTTACTGGGTCTGTTGTCGATGCTCTCTTCTTTACATCCACAACTGCCGTCTTGAAGACAATAAGAACAACGCATCAAAATGTAGGACCGCTCTATAGAAACAAGAAAGTCATGGAAATTACTCAGAATGCGCAACAGAAGTCTTAAGATGTGGTTGAAGAAACACACAGAATATTACATGCAGTGGCGATCACTACAGCCAGTCCCTGTCCAAAAAGGCACATGTTTCGTTGTCTTGTCGTGCGGCCAGCTGTCTTGCAGAGTCCGTGCCGTCTGTGGCAAGCACATGTTTTTCAATTGAGCGATATAACAGAGTAATATTCAATATGGACTGGCCGGCATGTGGGAATACACGATACAGGGTCAAAGTGCATCGAATCTCATTCTCCCGACACAAAACAGGAGATCGACACTGCGTGGTGATATCCCTCACATTCAATGTTGTTTTTCCATGTTGACAGATCCGTCAATGGAAGGCTGCAGTCGTAGGACAGGAAGCCAAAACAAGTTTCTGTAAATTGAGATGTCGCCGAGGCTGTGACGCAGGAATTCGACAACTTCAGGAACAGTATATCCTGAAATTCTGACATCTCAGGGACCTTGTTGCCCGACGTTTGACAATCCTCAGAGGCGTTTACCGCTGAAATGTCCGCTGGAATCACACACACTCCAACACCGATTCGCCTCTCGTTCCCGCCCCTGGCCTGGCGAGCCTGGTTCTTGTCGTGCTTGTCGTCCTAACTGTCCTGTCGTCCGTCGAACCTGGCCCTAGAACGAGTAAACGCACCGCCGATCATGGTGTGCTTCTTTCGTCATAGCCTTTGCAGGTTCTCTTTTCAGTTCAACAACCACTGTGTGTGTTTACGGGCCACTAAAATCAACCCGCATTTGGGGCATGACGCCAAGATGCAAGGCTTTAGCAAGGGGCAGTTGAAGCATTCCGCCGAATCCACTACAGCCCCCTCAACAAACGGAAGAATGCAGGCTTCTCACTCACTGATATTTCACTCTCTTATCGGCCAGCCGTGCAAAAGGGAAGAAAGGGGAGGGACAAGGGGGTCAACATCCCGGGAGGACACGACATGAAAAAGAACAGTACGAAAACCAAAAGAGAAAAATAAAGAAAATCAAAAACCTGTCCAGGCTGCAGACGACAAACCAATAAAATGCTGAATGGCGTCAGGGACGCCTGGACTTTGTACAACTCTGGAAAAAGAGAGGCATTTCACGCCATCGTCATTTTGACGTTAGATGTTGTTAGACGTTTGCCAGACTGATTTCTATTGTCAATAGCGACGGCAACTCGATTCCTTGATTTATCGGGACTCTTTGGTGGTTCACCATCTTCACTTTTCCCTCCGGCTCGACGTCACTGCCGGCGCTGCCGTTTATTCCGTTTGCCAAGCTCCAACCGGCACGGAATGGATCGTGAAAAAAGTGAAAGAAAAGAAACCAACAACGAATAAGTTACTCCCTTAGGGTCGTAGAAATGGAAGACGTAAAGCTCGTCGTGAAGTGGTCCCTGGTCTTGGCACGCAAGCCTCTTTCCCTGGCCCGTCAAATTGACGCTGTGTTTCCGCCAGAAAGATTACAACGTATGAACGTTCTCCCTGCAGGACAGCAAGACAGAGAGACACGGAAGGGCAATGACAAGACCCTGCAACCACTGGCAGACGCAGGGTACGTTCACACTGTTGACCCCATGTGCTTCCTTTTGACTCCATTTCTGTGTGAGTGCCAATAGCCCACGATGTTCCTTTTTACTGTGTGACAGCGGGCCCTACGCAGTATTCAATTTCGCAATATTGAAATTATCGTGAAAGTAGACAAACAACAAGGATGTGTTATTAAAGAACGCCAGATCGTCAAAGTGGGCGAACAATCAGCACACTTCGAGTACGATATTGCAACTGAGCGAAATAACGACTGCCAGAAAAGACGGGGCATTGCCTTTCCAAGACACAAAACAAAGAATGAGGCCGATAGCAAGTATCGTGAGTGAGGCTTTCCATACGTCGCTTTAAAGAAATCAATAATTCAAAGAAAGAGGGGGCTGTTCTTTGCTCTCTTGCATTTGATATTGATGTTGCCGAGGGCCATTGTTCCATCTCCTGCGGTAAGTCCCCAGCCAGACTGAAAGGGACAGACGGCCCGGATTGCGAGGCACAGTCCAACTCTGTCTCTTCAGTCTCCTCAACGCAAAAAAAGACGATGAGGTCGAAAAACAGAAAAAACCGCCGAGCCCACTCACACCCGTTCGGAGGGACGAAACAAATGGCCGCTGTTGTCGCTTTTGTTGACACGGTTCGTCCTTGTCGTGGCGATCTTTCTTTTCGTGCATCCGAAAAGCATCATTGTTTGCAATTTCCATTCATTTCCATCGAGTCCATTTTACCAGGCTTTTTTGGTACTTCCTCCCATTCCTCTCCTATGACGCAACCACCTTTCGTCTCCTTCCCCGAGAAGTCAGTGTAATACTGTGTAAAAAATGTAGAGCCACAGCGCTTCAAAGATAGCGGGTGGATTCGCTGAAAGGGAGGACGCCCGCAGAGAAAGAAACAGAAAACAGCGGAGTGGGTCTCTGTGGGGCCATAAGTTGTCCTGACAGCCAATCACGATGTACCAGATTAGTCGACGGGCGCTGAGAGGACGCTGAAAGAGGTGAGCGATACGGCGATGTGCAGGGCCGTGAGGGCCGCTACGGGGGACTGGAGAGGCCTGAAGGACTGAAAAGAGGCACAGCCATGCACTGAAAGACGAAACAGTGGGTTTGGCGGTACACTAGCGGGCCCCTTTGTGGGTCCACTACGCTCGTTTGTCACTGTATTTCTTCCGCTAGCCCAGTGATGATACGCACAGCGAGGGGCATTACCACTGGCGAGAGGGGATGAGAGAGAGAAGAGGGGCTACAAGGTGGGTCCCCCTGTAAAGTCCCCTCTCCTTCCTCGCCAAGGCGAAAAGTGTGTGGCAATGCTGTTTAGGCAGGCGCTGCACACTGTCTCCACACTGTTCATTTTGGCCTTTGGCCACCACCCAAAAATCCACTAGTCACAGTACGAGGATACAAACGCGCACTAGTCTCCTGCCCCCAAACACGCCGGAACAGCGCTATTTCTGCAGGCCCTCAGCACGCCTGTTTTTCTGTCTGTTTTCGTCGCTGTTCCGCTGCTCGATGACGTTGTCCCGGAACGTGCGCTGTATTCTGTGACCTAGTGCGCTGTAAACTCACCCGCTCCTTTTGTTTCCCATGGGCCCCCTGTCTCCTTCCTCTTCACTGCCCAGTTCCCGAAAAGGAAGGGGTGAGATACTTACACCAGATTGGCGCACGTTTTCCACTCCCAATTGCCTCCTTCCGTGTGGTTCTCTCCTGCCTCGTTCCTGCCTCCTCCTGCTCCCTGTTGTCGTCTGTTTTGAAGATCCACTTTTTCCACGACGTATGTGTATCTTGGTGCGCTTTCCTTGTTCTTTCATTCTGGCACTAAACACGGCTCGCCCTGGTTGCTTTGTTAGTGCCTCTCAACCTTGTACTTCCGTATCGTGTTGCTTGGTGTTGGTTCGCTCCTGGTGCCCCTTCGTTGCTTCCCGTTGCTCGATTCGCCTTTGCCCATCGCTCTTGCCTCGTTCCCGCTTCTTTTTCTATAAAGATACTCGTCTCGCCCCCTTTTCTGTTTTGACTCTCGATCCTCTCTTCTCTCCATTCTCACATCATCACCAGATTCACTTCATCTTCCCAGCCCTCTTCCCAAACATCAACATCAGAACGTCTTGACGATTGTTCTTATATCACCTACTCTACATCACTTCATCCACCACTCTTACCATTCTCTCCACCCACATATATACCCAACCCACCTTCACAATGGCTTCAAATAACTCGACGTACTCCAAAAAGGCGGTGCACTTTGGTGCTGGTAACATTGGCCGTGGTTTCGTTGCTTGCTTCCTACACAACTCGGGCTACGAGGTCGTCTTCGCTGATGTCAACGAGGACATCATTAACCAGTTGAATGATAACAAGTCCTACAACGTCTACGAGGTCGGCTCTGACGGCACCACCGAGACCACCATCACCAACTACCGCGCCATCAACTCCAAGACCCACGAGGCTGAGTTAATAGAGGAGATTGCGTCCGCCGACCTCGTCACCTGCTCTGTCGGCCCCAACATCCTGCGCTTCATTGCTCCCGTCATTGCCAAGGGTCTGGATATGCGCGATGTCGAGGCCCACGCGACTCCCATGGCCGTCATTGCCTGCGAGAACGCCATTGGTGCCACCGACACCCTGGCCGACTTCATCCGGAAAGCCACCCCTGAGGAGCGTCTGGCCGACCATGACACCCGTGCCCGCTACGCCAACTCCGCCATTGACCGCATCGTTCCTGCCCAGGACGCCGATGCTGGCCTGAGCGTCAAGCTGGAGAAGTTCTTTGAGTGGATTGTCGAGCGCCAGCCCTTTGCTCCTCAAGAGCCTCCTGCCATTGAGGGTGTCCAGTGGGTCGACAACCTCGAGCCCTACATTGAGCGCAAGCTGTACACGGTCAACACTGGCCACGCCACTGCCGCCTACCACGGCTACAACCGCAAGAAGCGCACCGTTCACGATGCTCTGCAGGACCGCCACATCCACCACCACGTGCACCAGGCTCTGGAGGAGACAGCCAACCTAATCACCGAGAAGCACGGCATTGACCGCAAGCAGCAGGAGGCTTACGTCCGCAAGATTGTGTCCCGCATCAGCAACCCCCACCTCGAGGACGCCGTCGAGCGTGTCGGCCGCGCCCCGCTGCGCAAGCTGTCCCGCAAGGAGCGTTTCATCGGCCCCGCCGCCGAGCTGGCCGAGAAGGACGAGCGCTGCACGTTCCTGCTCGAGGCTGCCGAGATGGCTTTCCGTTTCCAGAACGTCGAGGGCGACGACGAGTCGTTTGAGCTTGGCAAGATTATGTCCACCGAGAAGCCCGAGACCATTGCCCGCACTGTGTGCGGCCTGACTGAGAACGAGAAGCTGTTCCCCATGGTCGTTGACGTTGTCAAGCGGGTCCAGGCCGACTCAATGGACGAGTAAATGCAAAACCCCACGAGATAAAGCGTCGATCGCTCTGTTTTACTACTTGTACCACACAAACCTGGTCTGCGACCACCATCGGCGTTGGATTTCTTTTTCTACTACTTCTTATTTCGCCCATATTTGAATCACTCCGATGAGCGATACCAAAGAGATGAGCGACACTTTCGGGACTGGATTTTTTTTTGGGAGGATTTTCACTTTATGGATTTGGTTTTATTCGGCTTTCACCCTTGCACAGGGCAGCCTTGAGCAACAGCATCATTATACCGGGCACTGCTTCTGCATTTAGACATTTTTGCCCTTTCTTTTTACTCTGATTAGCGAAATGAAATGACTTTACGTTTTTCTCAACCACAATAATCTTGCTCTCCCTTTGCTACGTGTCATGTGTTGTGATTTTTTGGCAGTCGACCTTTTTCAGTCCATTGTTCTCTCAATAAAGCGAGGCTCTTAGTCAAACCACTCACGAGTCCAGGCTCGTCGATTTTCGAGATTTATCTCAGTAACTCGTCTTGGCCTCGTCTGTCGTTGGTTTCGATGGTGCCAGTTAACGTGGTGGCGATTTTCACCACAATTGCCAGTGTAAAAGGCGCACAAATTGCAGCCACTCTGGGCATAGCGTTCAACATCGTGCCGCCAACGCTTCCACGCCACCCGGCCACGAACCAACAAACGATATTTGTCCACATTGTCGGCGCTACATATATGCTACCGGCGTCGCCTTTCGACATCCAGATACGGATACCATAACAACGGTCGATTGGTCTAGTTGGTTATGACGGCGCCTTAACACGGCGCAGGTCCTCGGTTCGATCCCGAGATCGATCACACACTTCTTTTTTTGTTATTTTTAGGCGATAGACAGGCAGTGATTTCTCTACTTTAGGTGACTTTCATTTTTAATTTTATCTTTTATTTAAACAAATCATACATATCCAATAATAAAACCATTAATATTTTGAGTCCCGGCATTTTCAGTTGATTCTTTTTCGATGTTAACTTTTTTTGAATAAATAAAAAAAGTAAAAAAAAAAAAGAAATCGTATAATGAATTACAGCACGTTGTTTGTTTTACAGAAAATTAGAAACATCACCGCGAATCGACAACAATGCAAAATACTTTGTATATTAGGAAAGCTTGATCATAATGTTGACGATGGAAGATTGAGTTGGCTGTGCTCATCAGCATGTCAGTGTAAGTGTCACCAACAAATTGAGGGGTTGGCCGTTGACAGCCGTTGAAACGGTTACCGTAAATTGACAGCTAACAACGACCGTCCAACAGGCACAAGTAAAATGCGATTCAAAACAAACAACGACAAGACAAAAGGATGCACAAAATATTGAATATAGTTCCATATCATGTACACATCTCCTCGTAATTGTGCGACATACTTTGCAGATCGAGTAAGCTGACTTTGAGATCTTCAATTAAAAAATACAAAGATCACTTTGCGCCCTGCCGCGCCTTGCGTTGAACCCTGCGGTTTGCCAAGGCATAAGAAACGAGAACAAGTGTAATTCCAGCTGGATGGAGTTTGGAAGTCCACGCACGCAATCCCACCGGTATACTATTTCAGGCGTGATAGCTACTGCTGTTTGGCTATCGCCTGCCTCTTTGGTTCGTGCAGGAGAGCACTAAACAGACGCAAAGTCCTTGGGCCGCGACGGTTTTGGAGCTCTAACAGGCAGTCGCCAGGCTTCACTAATGCTCACCAATACGACGGAGTGGACCCCCCGCCGACGCTCGGAGACAAAGCTTGGGAGCTTGGGTCGCACCTGCCTCTTCGTGCAACAACAACTCTATAATACAAAGCTGGAAGGGTTCCCATGTCTGACTCTTCATAGAGTCGTCTCTTCTTCCATCGGCACTCCTTCTCACATCCCTTTCATCTTCGCCCACCATGACAAACACCACAGTCGTCACGCACAGCGTGCCCAACACCCGCCAGACGGTCATTGAGACCGAGCATGGGCCCTTCCAGATTATGGTCTCATGGCCGCTTGACTGGAAGGCCGACGGTACCCCTAAGGACAAAAAGGAAGACGCCTCGGCGGTCCCTGTAATCTTTGTGCTCGACGGCAACGCCTACTTCTTGTCGGCCACCGACATTGCCCGGCGGCAGCAGTTTGCGGCCAAGAAGAAGTCCATTATCGTCGCCATTGGCTACCCCGACTCGGAGACTGTTTACGTCCCCGTGCGCCGCAACTTTGACCTGACGCCGCCTGCCGCCAAGGGCGTGCCCCAGTGGCCCGTTAAGGACGCCGAGGGCAACGAGGAGAAGGACGCCGAGGGCAACACCAAGTACTGGAAGCTGGGCGGCGCGGCGACGTTCCACAAGACGATTGTCGACGTGATTATCCCGCTGCTGTCGGCCGAGCTGGTGCCCGGCTTGCCGTCGTGGGACAAGATCAAGACGCGCGTGCTGTCGGGCCACTCGTTTGGCGGCCTGTTCACATTGTACTCCTTGTACACCAGCCCCGGTCTGTTTGACGTCTACATGGCGGCGAGCCCGTCCATTTGGTTCAACGAGGGCACGATTGTGGACGAGCAGGAAAAGGCGTTTTTGGCCAACCCGCCGGCCGCCGAGGGCAAGAAGCCCGTGCTTTACCTCAACTCGGGCACGGGCGAGGAGCTGGACGTGTTCCCCAAGCCGGACGACACAGACGCGCAGTTCAAGGAGCGCCAGGATTTCCTGGCGGACAAGCACATGTGCACAAATGCGCGGAAGATGGCCGAGCGGCTGAAGAAGACGGAGCATTTCGCCGACGTGTGGCTACAGGAGTTTACGTACGAGGACCACATGAGCGCGGCCGTCGTGGCCCTGCAACGGGGCATGAACAAGCTGCATCGTGAGTGGTGGGTAGGCAAGTAGATGTCCCCCCATGGTGTGTACTCAAAAATGATTCCTTTTTACCGCTACCATAGCCATAGCCTACTCTTTTGATTTGATATAAAGCCTGATGAAAGCCGGTTCAAGCCCAATCCCGTAATGCCACGCTCCATGTACTATGCCGAGTTTCCTCCTCCCATCAACAAAGGAAATGATATGCGTTGGTGTGTCGTGTTGCTGCGTCGATGCAACGATACTGCGCTGATGCTGTGCAGTCAAACCATCTTACAAAGCAGACAAAATAAAGTAATGAAAATCAAAACGAGGGTAGGGGCAGACTGAGGCCAACCAATATGTACAAATAAAGCGGGATGAAGGCCAACTTATGCCTTCTTCTCCGAGTCTTTGGGAGCCTCCTTTGGTGCCTCAGTTGTTGAGCTCTCTTCCGGCTTCTCCGACTTTTCAGACACCTTCTCTGTAGACTCTGCCTTGGCTTCCGCTTCCGGATCGGCAGCTTGTTTCTTGCCCTGGCGGAACTTGGCCATCTTCTCGCCCATGTACCGCACCGACCGGCCTAAGCCAGATGTCAGCACACCCTTGAGACTCTGGGAGGTGCTCGGCCAATTGATCGTCTGCTTGATAACGTGGCGCACGTGCTTGGTCAGCGTCGCGGGGTCGGCATCTTCAACAATTCGCCGCTCAAACGCGGTCGCCTGCTGCCTCCGGAAGCCGCCGCCGGCCGCCGCATCGTCCTCGTCCCGCGACGCCTCCATCATCTGGTTGAACTCGCCGCGCGGGATGGCAAACTGTTTCTGGTATTGGAAGTAGAGTCTCTCCCGGAAAGTCTTGGGGAGACGGCGGACCATGTTGCCGCGGCGGACAGGGTCCATATCCTGGACCAGTTTAAGGTTGGCGTCACCGTCGTCGAGCCAGTCCCGCTGGGAGCAGCGGCTGTCGTTGAACTGGGCGTTGGGCAGAGTCTCGATAAGGGGCGCGTACAGGCGGCGGAAGTTGCTCATGTTGTGGTCGACAATGTTTGCAACCTTTTGGGGGTTCTCGGTGGGCAAGCTCATACGGGGGTCGCCGAGGTAGGAGATGGCGGCGATGGTGCTGTAGAGTTCGCGCTCGGTAAACTCGGGCGGCAACAAGAGTAGTGCAGTACGGAGGGCGGAAAGTAAATTGATCTGGTTGGCGAGGCGGACACGTGCGTCGTCTCTCAAAATCTTGACGGGCTTGTGCAGACGGCCCGCCAGATACAATGTCTGCCACTCGCTCAAGTCGGTGCACAGCGTGTCGAGGTTGACGACGCCGTACTTGATGAGGATGCCGTTGACAACGACATAGGGATTAAAGTAGACGCCTGCACCGATATTGTCCTGGACATACGACACGGCGCCCGAACCCAGCGAGCCCAGCGCGCTGTAGTGATCGCGGTGCTGGTGCAGGTTCAGGCTGTGCCAGTGCTGTGTGAACGTGACACCAAAGATGAAGTCAATCATCTTGGGCGAGCCGTCTTGCGCGCGCTGGACGGCCAGTGGCGCTTTCGGGTGGATGGCCTTGATCTCCGCCTCGGTCGGCACGCGGCCGTTGGGCGCGCTCTGCGGGAAGACACCAGACCCGTACGCGAAAGCATAGCGGATGGGCGCACGGAACTGCCACAGGATCTGGCGCAGCGCTTCCTTGAACTCGTCGTTGATAATCATGTGCTGGTTGACGCCGAAATTCGTGTGCGGCAGCTCCGAGAACTTTTCAATGTTGAAGTTGGGGTTCTCTTCCCAGTCCTCGGTGGACGACGACGACGTGGCAGACGACAGCGGGGAGGTGGATTTGGAGGAGGAAGAGGAGGTCGAGGTCGAAGTAGAGGAAGAAGGGACGGCGGCATCTGCATTGTCTTCGCTTTGAGGGGGTGTCGTGTCTCTTGATGAGTTGGACGCCAGGCGGATGTGTGTGAAGCGAG
Organism: Ophiostoma sp. CBS 140.51; assembly: GCA_029298735.1. Lineage (NCBI taxonomy): Eukaryota > Fungi > Ascomycota > Sordariomycetes > Ophiostomatales > Ophiostomataceae > Ophiostoma > Ophiostoma sp. CBS 140.51. Next base: position 17,568 of record JANSLP010000129.1, read on the forward strand.
GGTGGAGGCACAAAGAAGCATGGCCGGACCGTGGCCGGCGCAGCAGGGAGCTGTTGTGGATGAGGCGCTGGTCGCGAAGACAAGGGAAACGGGTTTGGCGCAACGGCGGGGCATTGGCACTGGCGTTCTAGGAGGAGAAGAGAGAAGTTAGCAAGACGTCATCTGGATAAGGAGACACGACATGCGCCATGACGAACCAAGACGCGCAGCGCTGCCGTCGAGGAGCGCATAGTGGCGGTTGTTAGCTGTTGTAGTCGCCGAATCGTTTCCGTCAAAGAATGAAGCTATTCAAACAGGGGTAAATCGAAAATTGGCAACAATGTCGTCGGATGAAGGTGCTGTGTTTTGTCGGAAGCTTGTCGGGAGCTGCCTCAGCTGCAGCAAGTTTGCCAAAAGTCAAAAGCAATACGCCATGGTGGGGAACGGAAAGAGGATAGAGACGTCAAGAGGCAGAGAGCGTGACCGCGAGAAGGTCGATCCGAGAATCCGAGGAGGCCAGAGAAGGGAGCTTTTTTGTGTGAAGCTGTGAGGTTCCACTTATTTTGTTCGTAATTTCTGCACGCTATTTCCACTATTTTGCAGAGGGAAATGGCGCAGTCTCAAGCTAACAAATTAGTGTACTTAGTACGTGAACGCTGTCTATTTCTGTGTAGAAACACGACTTCACCAAGCATTGATTGCCAACACAGACGGGAGCACAAAGAGAATGTAGGCATTGGGCATATTTGAGACAGTCTTCTTCACACCCAAAACAAAACAAAAAACGAATGACAGCCGTCGCAAAGCGTGAATGTAACTGGACATACATCCCACGTCATTCTTTGTTCTCCGACAGAAAGGCCCCACTTTCACTCCTGGCACGTGACAACTAACCGTCAAAACAGCAGGGGCCACTTCCTACCGGGCCGCACGCGGAAACGCCTGTTAGCTGCAACTTCACAGGGCGTTTGACGCGTCAGAACATCACGACGAAATCAAGCTCATGCGGTCGATCACTAGCAGTCTGCCCACCACACGACGACAACGCCCAAACGACACGTCGAGAAATTCCGAAAAGCCTCATCTGACACCTCGCCAACTATGAATCCCGGCGGCGGACCAGGAGGCATCGGACGACAGCCTTCTGCTGGAGGAGGCGTCAACGGAACGGGAAATACAACAGGAAACGGAACAGGAACTGGACACACAGCTGCAAGCCGGGCGCATTCACGGGCAAACAGCAACGGCGGTCTTGCGAGGCCACATGGAACGGCACAGCGTGAGAGAGTAAGTAGAGGGTGAGGGAGAAGTTGTGCGCGCTGAACAGAGACTAACACTTGTCTTCTTGTAGATGAACTTTTCGCGATCACAACGAACAACTCCACAACAACAACAAGCGCCATTTTCACGACCCTCGTCACGCCAGAGCGCCATCCCCGACACCCAGTCTGTCGACGCCCCTACCTCGTCGTACCGCGCCACTTCGCACGAGAGCAGCAAAGAAAACATGGCGCCTCCAGACGCCGAAGAGTACGAGCTGCAGCGGCGGCGCATCGAAGAGCTCAAGGCCGAAGTGGGCACGCTGCAGTACCAGGTCAACACCTTTGAGCAAGAGAAAGAAATGGCACGGCTGCAACACGAAACAGAGCTGCGGGACGCGCGACGAAAAGCCGAAGACGACTTCAAGCTGAGACAGGCCGCCGAGGCTGAGCGGGGTGCTGCAGAACGCAAGATTGCCGCGCTGCAAGACGAGCTGGATGCTTCCCGGGGTGACCAGGACTCGCGGCAGCGGGATCTGGAGAAGAAGGTGCGCGAGGCACAGGACGAGTCGCGCGCTCTGCAAGAACAGCTGGACGACTTGAGCGCCGCGAAAGAAGATGCAGCACGTATGGGCGAGAAACGGGCCGTGGACCTGCAGGCACAACTGGCGACAGCACAGCGCAGTTTACAAGAAGCATCGCAAGAGGCCGAGGCTAGAGACGCGGCTCTTCAGCAGGCACAGCAGCAGCTAGTGGCCAAGGACGCCCAGACAGGACAGCTCGAAGCCGAAGTGCTGCGCCTGAAAGCACAGACGGGCGATGCAGCCACGATGGAGATTATCCGCCGCGAGCTCAAGGACCAGGTCAACCACATCCGTGTCCTTGAGGCCACCAATCGTGACCAGCTGGCCGAGCTGCGGCACCTGCGCCAGACACACAAGGCCGTCGAGATCGCCGAGGAAGAGAAGCGATCGCTGCTCCGCAAACTGGAGAGCGCACGTGCCCTCGAACAAGAACTGAACGAAGAGCGCCTGCAGCGGCAACGCCTCGAGACTGAGCGTCGGTCCTGGTCGGCGTATCTCCAGTCCGAGAAGGAGAACAGCATGGACGGCGCCTTCGAAGAGTTTGACTCGCCTGAGGCTGTGGCCAAGGCTCTCATGGAGGCCCGCTACCGCACGGCTGAGCTGACAGAGAAGATTGGCGCCCTCGAGCCCGAGATTGCCCAGCGCGACGCCAACATTCGCTCACTCGAGGCCCAAAAGAAGGAGCTGGCAACTGAGGTTGAGCGCCTCAAATCTGCGGGCGTTTCGTCTGGCGGCGGTGATGGCACTCCCTCTTTCGGCACACCCACGAACGCGGCCAGCAACAACAATGATGCCAAGATCCGTGCCCGTCTCGAGCGCCAGCGCGCCCTCGCTGTCAAGGAAGTCGAGTACCTGCGCGCCCAGCTGAAGGCCTTTGACACAGAGGACATTACCTTCAACCCCGGCCAGTTTGACCAGCAAAAGGCCGACCGGATCCAGCAACTCGAGGAACTGGTCGACCAGTACCGCACCGAGGCTGAGGGTCTGCACAAGGAGCTTACGACCATCGAGGCCTCTGGTTCTGGCTCGGCTGGCGCGCAGATTGCCGGAACTAAGCGGTCACGGCCCGACGACGACAGCGACGAGAACGGCGACGCGACCGGCGATGAACAGGTTGGTCAGTTGGTCCGCAAGACACGCAAGCTGCAGGACGAGCTGGCGGCCGCGCTGACGGCCCATCGTGTTCTTGAGACCGAGCTGGCCGTCACCAAGGAGCAGCTTACCGCCGAAAAGCAGGCCGCCGGTGTGCGTGTGCTTGCCCTGCGGTCCAACCCGACCTCCGACTTCGAGGCTGTCAAGCGGTCCACCCTCGAGGCCCTCAAACAGGAGAACGCCGAGCTGCTCGCCCATATCCAGAGCCACTCTGCCTCGGCCAAGGCACCCAAGGGCACTCGTGCACCGCTCTCAGCTCTACCCCAGCCATCGGCTGCCAACCCTACGTTCACGACCGTACCCATGTCGGTCCTTGCGGCTGCGCAGCGCGAAATCGCTGATGCCCAGGCGGAGACGGCTTCAGCACAAAAGGCTAGCCGCCGCCTCAAGGAAGTCTGGGGCTCTAAATCGGCCGAATTCAAAGAGGCTGTCGAGAGCACACTGGGCTGGCACGTCACGTTTATTCCCAATGGCAAGATGCGCGTCGAGAGTGCTTTCCACCGCAGCCAGACCGAGGAGAACGAGAACAGCATCGTCTTTGACGGCGAGCGGGGCACGATGAAGGTGGGCGGCGGTCCACGGAGTGCGTTTGCGCAGCGCATTGATGACCAGATCCGGTTCTGGGTGCGGGAGAAGCAGTGTATCCCCGGATTCCTGGCGGCACTTACGCTCGAATTTTGCGAAGAGCAAGCGCGGACGACGACTGTGACGACGGGGAGGTAAAAGAAAATGGGGAAGCGTTTTATTGGGTTATCTATGTAACTTTGTACATTGAACGGCGTCTTAATTTCTGGCGGGCCGGGGCTGGCATTGGCATTGGTTTGTTTTGTTTACGTTCGAGATACTTGGTATCTAGATTAATTTCACGCGTTCAAAATGATATACGGAGCATATTCATGTGGAAAGCTGACAATAGTCTCACAAGTTCATTGACGTTGATGCATTAATAAAAATCATTATTGATTTAAGGTTATGGAGGGGCTGTACTCTTTTCGAGGACAGCATTGACACTAAACAACTAAACAAAAAAAAGGAAAACAAAAAATAGAGACAAGCATAACATGATGCAATAGACAGAACATAGAGATATGGACAAGAGGGGTTGTGAGGATAAACAAGGTCAAAAACAAATAAACAAATGAAGCCAACAATGACGAAACTCGAAACAAAAAGAGAGAAGCCAAACATAATTTTAAACAAAAGCTAAGGGTGTTGGGGGTGCGTTAAACAAGATGTCGGTGGGTAAAGAGAAGCATGTTTTCGGGAGTTTTTCTTTGTACAAGTTGAAATCAAGTATGGGTGGGCGTGGAGACGAGTAAACAAAACAATGCGATGCGTGGGTAATCAAGAAGGAAAGGCAGGCAAGACAATAATTCAAAAGAGACAGCACCAACAGTTTTACTTGGCGACGTACTCGCCGCTGATAAACTGTCTTGAGGTAGGCACAATCGTCCAGAGCGGCACTGTGCTACCGGAACCGTTAGGGGCCTCGGGGCTCGGCACCGAGTCGTCGGCGAAGGGATCCTTCTCTTCTTCGTCCTCCTCGGGCAGCGTGCTGGATGCGGGCTGCAGCTGGCTGATACTGATGGTGGTAGCATCGTCCTCGGCAATGACGCCATCCGGCACAAGATACTCCCAGCGCGCTTCCAGGTGACCTGGCTTCGGCACCGGTGCACCCTCCTCGGTCTTGACAATGCAGGTAATCCTGGACCAGGCCGACGTCAGGGTCACCTCGCCCAACCGCCAGTACGCGAAATGCTTGTCCTTGAAGTGTGTCGCCGTCGGCTTAGCCAGGAACGAGATGGCTTGACCGTCGTATGTAGCCTTGAACATGACATTGCGCAACACAACAGGCTCGCCAGATGCCGCCAAGCGGGAAGACGGGTTGAGACGGTACTGGAGGATCAGCCGCAGCTGGTTCTTAGCCGTCGTCCAGGTCGGCTTGAACTGCACTGGGCAGTGGGCGGCCAGTGATGTGTCGTTCTCGGCGTGGGCGCGGAAGGTGAAGGCGGCCGTGGCCTTGTGCTGCAGGTGGCTCGTGTCCAGGGTAAACTGGTCGCTGCTCGAGGTGTTTTGAACAAAGATACGGTTCGGACCAATAGCCTCCAGCAGGGGAAAGTTGTTCATCCGAATCGTCACGGTCGCGGCCGAGGGCGTCGAGTGGCTAGCGGGCGGTGCTGTGTACGAGAAGGCGATCTCGCCGGCGATCTTGGCTGACGTGACTTCGCCATGCTCAAAGCTGGCGGACACCGCTTCAATAATCGACGCATGAAGACCAGGGCCCGATGAGTCGATGTGCTTAACGTTAGCAAGGGCGTTGAGAGATGTGGCAGAGCGGACGGACTGCGTGTCGGACGTGCCGCCGCCGAGACTCGTCTCGGAGGCGAGAGCAGCAACTGGGCCGGGCCTCGTAGGCGTCGCCGTGAAAGAGTTGAACGTAGAGCTACGCGAGACAGAGGAGAGGTTGGTCGGCGTGGGCATAGTGCCAGCAGCGGCTGACGACGACGAAGAGAGCTCGGGCACGAGCGTCTGGGGCATGTAAATGGTATTTCTCACATCCCGGCGGCCACGCACCGTCCCGGTCTTACGGGTCGGCATGCCCATTGAGAGCGTGCTGGCCACGTTGGACAACGCAGCCTCCTTGGCCCGCGGGTCCTCCTCCTGGACAGGCTCGTTCTGGATGTTGACCTTGAACGCCTGGTCGTCACCGCCCTCACCGCCACCGCCAAGCTGCTCACCGGCGCTGGCGAAAGCAGCGTCACGCTGAGCCTGGGAGATGGGGTCGTTGGCCGCGGCCGGGACCGAGTAACCCTCGGCGTCGCGTGCGGGCTCGTTGCCCGTGGATCTTTGCTGCGACGGTGGGGGGCCCGGTGGTGCTGACACGCCAAAGATCTCGTCAACAGTCATGTTGTTCAGGGTGCTGCTGTCGGCAACACCTAGACCGCCCACGCCGCCACCAGTCGCAGTCGAGGCCGTCCCCTGCCGCGAAGGGGTACCACGGCTGACACCGTTAGTAGCGCCGTCTCTTGACCCGGGTGCGGCTTCCTGGTTCTCAGACACGGAGCCTAGGCGGTTGCCTGTGCTTGTCTCGTTCAGGTTGTTGTAGCTGCTGCGCGGAGAGATGGACTGGCCATGGCTACTATTGCTGAGGCGGCCGAAAGAGTTTTTGGCGGTGCTGCCGATCTGGCCAAAGCCGCCGTGCACGCTCTGTCTCCTACGATTAAGAATCGTGCCTATCCGACTTCTAATACCGGGAGTTTTTTCTTCTGGCTTCTCAGACTGCCCCGCCTTCTTGGAGTGCTTGTCGCTCTTCTTGTCAGGAGTCGGCGGCGGTGGCGGGTGCTTGAAAGTGGGCTCGCGCGAGGGCGGTGCCGATGGCGGCTGTTGCTTGAAGGTGGCCTGGCGCGAGGGTGGTGCCGATGGAGGTGCCGAAGGGGTGCCCGAAGAGAATGAGCCTGCGGCGCCAGCAGCCACTCCTGCTACTCCAGCTGCTACTGCTCCTCCTGCTGCTGCAAAGGACGATCCTGCAACAGAAGAGGAGCCAGTCGTGCTACGGGCCAGCTGCTGCGGCGCGGCGGGGGACGGTGCTGCCGATGTAGCCGAGGCAGCGCCACCGGCTGTGGCAGGAGGTGTCTGAGGTGGCAGTTGCTGAGAGGCCTGCAGTGGCTGGAGCTGCTGAGCCTGTTGAGCTTCCTGTGCTTGCGGCTGCTCCGGCTGTGACTGATGCACTGAAGACGACCCAGCATTTGACGGCCGCGGCGCATCACCCTGCTCCGGCAAAGACGCTGCAGGACCACCTGCTGCCGACCCGGCGACACTGGACTGGCGGGTAGCTCTCAGCTCGTTGAAGCGGCCGGCAATGCGTGGACGGCCGTCGATGACGCGGCGGGAAAAGGTGTTGATCTCGTCGGCAGACCGAATGTCCAAGAGCATGGTTAGCATGGCCTCGGCCGAGCTCTGTCTCTGGGTGGCCTGGTCGGCCTCGTTTGTCTCGAGCTGCGTCAGAACGTCGCGCAGATTGTTGATGCGGGTCTCGTCGAGCGCCTGGAAGGCCTCGAAGATGAAGGGTGACTGGGTCTCCCACTGCTGTTGGGCAGCCTCGGCGCGGCGGATAGCCGCCTCAACCTTGCTGGCGCTGGCCTTGCCGGCCTTCTTGGTGACCTTTTCCATCTGGCTGCTGGAATCGTCGACTTCCTTGGCCATGGTCTGCAGGTTGGCAATGAGGGTGGTGATGTTGGCCATTTCGTTACTAGAGTGGAAGGCACGCAGCGGGACCTCGACGCCGGTCTGGACATTGCTGCTCAGCTGGTGGTGCGACTTGGACATGGCGTCCGTTGATCGAAGAAGGGAGTCCCATGCCGGCTGGAAAATACTGGTATGTGTTAGAGGGGAGAGAAGAGGAGTAAGAACTGAAGCCAAAAGAAGAGCTCAACATACCCAAGCTCGGCGGGCGTAGGCCCTTTCGAGGTCACGAGCTTTCTGAGACCCTGGACATAAAGCTCCTCGACCTTTCGCCGTTCCTATCAGGGAGAGTTAGTTGCTGTTGAAAGGCGAGGCACACTGGTATTGGATCGTTAATTCGTACCGCAAAGAAGTCGGCAACATCAGTGTTCACTTTGTTAATGTGGCGCACGCGTTCCTGGAGCATTTGGACAGCCTGGGAGGGCTGAAGATGCGGCTAGAGAGAGGAGGAGACAAGTTAGCAAGCAGTGGTACGACTTTGCGCGTCGGAAAGTGGTCACGGCCAAATCTCGCGCATTGCGCCAAATCACGAAACTAGCTCGGAGCTCGGAGCCGGAGCATCAGGGAAGCTCGCCTACCAGCATCAACGGATACTCCTTCCGTTGCAGAGCGTCAAACGACATTGTGTCTTGACTGTGTTGGAGACTGCGTGTGTGTTGTTGGGATTAAGCAAAGGAGGTCGTTCTAAATCGTCGTGATGTGGATGTCGAATCGTCGAGTCAAAGGCTTCGGCGGTGAGTCGGACGATGCGCGCGTGGGATCGAAGCAGGTCTATCAATGCCAGAGCAAATGAAAAGTCGATAGCGAGATAAAGAATGCGTTCTAGAACAGAGCAGGCAGCGCAGCAGCCAGACGGTGGACCATGGTCTGGGCTGCCAGCTTTCGATTCGAGGATGGAAAGTCGAGATGGAAGTTCAATGGGCCAATTGCGCCAGAGCAATGCCAAGCGGGAATCGATAGTCAGGCACACGTCGTGCGCGGCTTGTTGGTGACGATGCTAGGAGTCAGTTCGTGGTAAAGAATGCGTGGGGTGATGTGTAGGGTCGGGGAGAAGAAAGCAAAGTCGATTGTGTGTTTTCTATGTCGTAGAGAGAGCGATGCTTGTTCCCGGACGATGCGGTTGCTGTGCTTTGATTTTCCCAATTAAATTTTGCAGTGCAATTCGCCTCAGGGCGGGAAGCTTCGACCGGCGAGGGAGGGAAGGAGGAGAGAAGGGAAAGAGCGAGCGACCATGAAAAAAGGTGGGTGGCTGGTCCAATGTGTGCTCGGAGTGCTCTTGCCTGTCCCAGTGGCCGGCAGCACTGGAAAGAGAGCGTCTCTGGCCTGGGGTGGTCTGTGTAAGGAACCATGGAAGAAAAAGGAAAATAGCGGGTCCGGCGGGTCATTTTCGCGCAGACGGGTTCCCACGAAGACCGCTTTCTATTGGCTGTAGAGCTTACCTTTCATCCTCTTGGGCATTGCTTGCGCAGCTCCAGTTTGATTTGGAAGGTGCCGACAACGAGGTGCGAGGTAGCTACGACGGGCTAGCTCTGTGTCGGTCGCAGCGGATGAGGCAGGAACGTATGAGGAATCCGGCACGATCAGACGGTCGTCGTAATTACACGACAATTCGAGGGATACTGATCGCCGGGGTTTTCAGTAAAGAAGTTAAATTATTTACACTGAGCTATACTTGCGACGAACTCAATTGATCTGGTTTAGCAACAACCGTGCTCATCGTGAAGCGCTTCTTCGGCCCGGTGTGGAGGGGAAGGCACGCTAGCACTTCAGCACTGTTTTGGCAGGTGGCAGTCTATACACTCAGCTAACCTCACAGGTGAGGCAAGAGCTCACAGACGTTGCAAAGTGGGGCGGCGGAAGCCACCGAAAGACGCCGTGTGAAAGAAGATGTGATCCGGAGACGGGGTCGTCTATGGCATGATGGCGTAGGTGAGGTGAATCAAAGCGTGGCCTGAAGTGCTTGTAGATGTTTTACCGAGTGGCGTTCATAGGTTTACAAGCTTGTCAAGGTACATTATTAGTGACATCTGGATGAATGAGACAATTGTCTATGCTACAAATTGTCCATATCTTCTGTCAACAATTCAGAAATAAAATAACGATCAAGCTGTAATTTTATCAGGATTTTAGACAAGCTCCTCCAGCCAAGACACCGACCTTGTAACGTGCACCCCGTCCTCCGTTAATTACCCCAGATTTGTCAGACGGGAGTACAGCGCCTGCCGCTACCCAGCCACTAACACCGACGGGCCAGCAGCCAACAGCCGCCAATCCAATCAACTAGTAGATTTCACCACCGTCATAGGCCGATATCAACGTCAACCGGACCTTCCGCCATATTTGTCCCTCGGCTTCTTCTTTACACTCGCAACTCACACTCTATCAACACAACAACACCCAACCTTCAGTCTACACATCACAATGCCTCTCTCCTTATCCTCCACCGAGGCTAGCGCCCGCGCTTTCTTCGCAAAGCCCTACTTCGCCGTCGTCGGCGCCTCCACCAACCAGGCCAAGTTTGGTTACAAGAGTGAGTCCTCACAGTCCAAATATGTATATTCTGTCTGCTAACGCGACAAGTCTTCGCTTGGTATGCATACCATGACCTGCCGGCGACGCCCATCAACCCCACGGCGCCGGCCATCACTGTCGATGGCACTGCCCACGATACGTTGGCCAACATCTCGGCTCTGCTCAACCCGCGCGAGACGGCTCTGTCGGTCATCACGCCGCCGGCTGTAACGCTGCAGGTCCTTCAGGATGCACAGAAGCTGGGAATCAGTGCGGTGTGGCTGCAGCCTGGCACGTGGGATGATGCCGTCGTCAAGTTTGCCACGGACAAGGGCAACTTCCAGGACGTCGTGGCCGGCGAGGGTGGCCGCGGTCACGATGGATGGTGTGTGCTGGTCGACGGTGAGCGGGCACTCAAGGCCAACGGGAAGTTGTAGATGGAGTCAGGTTGGCAGGGGAGATGCCTGGTGATATCACATACCAGAGATGAGAAAATACAGATTGGAAGACATTGGGGATATCAAAATCTTAACGCAGTCCATATACCTATCAAAGAGAGAACACGCATTTCCAAAGTTCTGTCGTTATCGTTTCATAAATTTTAAATTTTATGGATGTTTTTGTTTTTGTTTTCGTTTGAGTTGTTGATAATGTGATTTTGTATTATTTCATATTTCTTTATTTGAATTAATTTCTACGAAAATAGGCACACTAACAACTCGCTTATTCTCATTCTTGATTTATCTTCATTAAAATGACCGTCTATTTAAGTATGCTTTTATGTTCATGCCAAAATAAAAATACAACAGAATGCATCGGTATGATACCTATCCTTGAAACTCCTTTTATCATCGACTGTAAATGCATCACCTAAATAGACACAGAAGGTAAAAAACCAACTCTAATACTCCACATCCCTTCGCTTGAACTTCTCGGCACCCAGGAAGCTGATGGGATTCCGGCACAGCGGACACGAGTTCTGGTTGCTCGACAGGAACCACTTGTACAAACACGACCGGTGGAACATGTTCTTGCAGGTGCCACATCGCTTCTCGGGCACACGCTTTTCCACGGAAATAATCGAGTAGCAAATGGCACACTCGGTGTGGCCCTTGAGCGCGCCCAGGACGTTGCGCTGGAACGCCGCCAAACCTTCCACCAGACTGCCGTTGGCAAAAGCAATGACGCCCTGTGTAATCATGAGCCAGCTCTGCCACTTCTTCTCGTCGACGGCCACACGATTGAGGCCGACGACGGCGACGTTGTCAATAGGATAATTGGCGGGTAGTCTCAACGCAATGGACAGCATGAGCTCGTCGACCTCGTAACCGGCGACGACTTCGCGGGCGCGCTTGTTGGTCTTGATAATCATTTCATGGTCGTCGTCGCCAGATGCGGAAGCACCAGCTGCACCGTCGGCACCTTGGGTGTTGCCCCACTCGGCTACCTCGTCCAAAACCTCCTCAATGACAAGCGCGGAAATATACTTGGCCGTCCAGGCCTCGACGGCAACGGTGGTCTGCTTGGTGCGGCAGGCCGTGTACCAGGCCTTGAAAAGACCGGGCACATACTTGAGCGTCAGGTAGTACAAATGGACAAGCAGCTGGTGCATGTGCTTCTCGTCGGACAGCGAGGCCTCGGCCGTCTTGAGGTCGTACTGGATGATGCTGGTACGGTCTGCCAGACCCTCGCGCTCGAGGTTGAGTGGGTGCGCCGCTGAGTGGCCGAGCACGTCAAAGGTAAAATCGAGCAGGGCAGTAATATGGCCACTGCTGGCCAGGTGGGTGGCGTAGTCGCTGCGCACCTTGGCCGAAGCAGTGCTGAAAGCGTCAAAGACAAGACGCCACGCTAACAAGTAGCCGCGGACGGGTGTCGGGAACGTGGCCAGCACATCGTCTGGGTAGGCCTCAAGGGTGGGTGCGCCAAGCAGCAGCGAGAGTAGCTCGTCGGGAAGCTTAGCCTCTTTCTTCTCGAGGATAATGTTGAAGGACAGCTCTTCTTGTTGGGCGGGAAGGGCGCGGTGAAGGAATCCGTAGCCAGCAGCCTGGATGTCACGAGAGTCGGAGGCGACGAGTGTGTAAAGGTCGGAAGTGTCCGCCGTCAAGAGGGTAAGCGGTGTCTTGCTGGCCATGCGACTCAGAAGAGTGTCGACAACGCTCTGGGGCTGAGTCCGGGAGGAGGTCGCTATACTCGGGCTGCGGTGGGCCAAAGCCAGCAGGAGACGGCGCATGCCTGTCCACTTGGCCTCGGAGAAGAGGGCCAGTGCATCCTCGAGGTCGTCATTGGGCTCGTCGATGGCCTCGAGAGCACCGATGAGCTTGAGCGACGCATAGACGTAGGGAAGATGCTCATCCAAAGACGACGAGGGCTTCGACGCTATAATGGCAGCACGCTCCCACAGACTAATGCTAAACTTGATGCTGCGCTCCCAGTGCGGGCCGTACATGTCCTTGATACAGGGCAGTAGACGTTGCAGGGCACGACAGCCCTCGGCGGCAATGCGAGTGTCGAGTTCCTCCTTCTCTCCATCGTCGTCTTCGTCGTCCTCGTCCTCCTTGCCGAACCACGAGGTAATCTGCTTAACGGCAAACATCAGGCGGTTGCTGGCCGTCGGCAGCGCACCCACCTCGTATACAGCCATGCATGCATTGAGCAACACAAGTGTGTCGAGGGTGGACTGTGACTTGGCGGGGCTGGCCTTGGGGTTGGCGCCAGCAATGTCAGAAATCAAACGGTTACAGAAGTTGGAGACGGACTTAGAGGCCACCAGGATCTCGCCGTAGCCAGTCAAGAATGCCAGAGCGCCGAGAGTCGTACCCGCGCCCGATTTCCACAGGTTCTGCTTGACAAGGTACTCCTCGTCGGCCGTGGCCGAGAAAGTTCGGCCCTCCATGCGGATCTGCAACAGACCACTCAGAGCACGGGTTGTGTACACGGCCAGGGCAGTGGGCTGCTGTGTCTGCTGGAGCATAATAGCAACCAAAGCATCGGCGAGAGAAGACGCCAATGGTGAATTACGAGCGGCCAACAAAACACCAGCGACATTTGACCGGATAGCAGCAATAGAGTCTTCGGCGACAGCCAGCATGAATGGATCTGACAAGTTTCCCCACAGGCTGTGCGCGTCAGAGACGGCCACTTGGTCAGAGCCCAGCTCGGCCACAAGGTACAGCAAGTACAGCAGCTCGACCTGGAACTCTTGAGGAAGGGCCGTGATGGATACACTGTCGGCCTCGACCACCGTGGTGAGCAGTTGCGTCGTGTAAGCGGCCATGCGCGCAGGGATAGAGCTGCCGTGGCGGTCGCGGCTGACAGCTGGACGTTGTGTTCTGGTGGGCTTGTTGGAGGGCACAAGCAGGTAGGCACCGCCAACGTTGCTAGTAAGGGCCAGCGACGGGTTGAGACATGTGGCGCTGCTCTGGAAAAATGCCTGCATGGTCTGCATCCAGATGTTGGTGTTGGGGAACAGGTTCTCCTTGTCTTCGTCGGTGGCGTCGGAGGACGTGGCGATGCTGACGGCCTGTTCGACAAGGGTGTCAATTTCGAGCGAGTTGGGTCCGGCACTATCTAGGTTGTCCTGGACAATCTTGATTAGACGCGCGGGCAGGCTACTCTTAGTATTGCCGCCAGCGCGGCTGCTGCTGCCGTCAATCAGAGCGCGAAGGGCGTGAACCTTGGCTGACAGAGTTGTATCGCGGATCTCCATCATGCCAAGCAGCTTGGCCACCAACTCGAGATGCAACTCCTCATCATCGGCCAGCAACTCGGGTGTCTGCGTGGCAATGGTCTCGAGGGCTGTGAGAACGCCGGCGGAGTTGGCATTGCTGCTGCCAAGAGAGCGGACAAGACCAGAAGCAAGCTTCTTTCCGGTGGGTGTTGACAGTGCGTTGGACGAGGCCACAGCGTGGAAGAGGTCCCAGCTGGACAGCTGGCCCTGTGCAGTGGCGTAGCAGGCGCCACCAAGATACTCTTGCAGGTCGTTGTTGCGGCGGCTCGTGGCGAGAACGACATCAGATGCGTCTGAGATCAACAAAGCAATGCTCTTGGCTGTAGCTTCGGGATCTTCGTCCTTGTCTTCAAGAAGAAGGGACACAATAGAGGCGTAGATAGCGGTGTACTTGTCGTGAAAAGCAGGGATGCTGGCCATTGACCGGAGACACGAGAGAAGGGCGGGAGCTGATGGAGAGGCAACGACAAGAGACAGCTGCTCGGTGTCGTCGATGGGGAAGAGAGACTCAATAATGGTCTCGCCAGTGCTGTTGTTCTGTAATAAGTGCGGCGCGTGGGTGAAAACGGCACTGACGAGCTGTGCGGCGCCAAAGGGCTTGAAGTTGCGCTTCTTGAGCAGATCAACAGCACTTTGAAGAAGTGAGAGTGTCGGCTTCTCAAGAACGTCCTCGACAAGGTTGGCAGAAGCACCCTCTGTTGCTGTCTGCTGGGACTCCACCTGCTGCACGGACCGGTGGATGTCAGCCACCAGACCAAACCAACGGTCACCCTCATTGGCTATCTCTTGCTGAGACGCCTTGAACTCCTTGGAGACTTCGGGCAGCGAGTTGGCCATCCGCCCCGAAAAGTTACTGGCTAGACGCTCCCATTCTGTCCGAGCTGACACAACAATGTCTGCGTAGGCTGGTCGTGCAATAAGGAGAGAAGCGCGGGTCAGGATTGGAACGTGAGCGCCCGTGGCCCAGACAGTGCTGGTATTACCAGTAGGCGCACCCAGGAACCGGTTAAAGAGCGAATAGACGTTGGTCTCGACGAGAGCGACTCGAGAGTCCTGTGGCGTCACAACATCCACCAAACGACGGACCATTGACAGGTAGGCTGTCCAGCCGTCAATGGCGTTGCTCTGTGGCTCGTCTCGACTTGACAGACCCTTGCGGAACGAGGCCAGGACAGACGAAGCTGCTTCTGAGGCGATCTCTCGTGCTGGTATTAACGAAAACAGGGCGTCCAGCTGTGTCCAGAAGTTGTGTGAAGGGGCAGCCGGCGAGGCAGCTGTTCCTTGCGAGCCTTTTTCCACCAATGGCCGCAGTCGGGTGAAAGGGTGACCACCGTCGGCCCAGGTCTCCGGATGGTCTTTCGTCAACTTCTGCAGGACCTTGACGTAGTCGATGACCGAGCCCGACTGGATTGTCTTGGGTGCTTCTTGTGTCAAGAGCTTTGTGAGGCGGGGCAGTTGGGCTTCGAGAAGAGATGGTCGTGTCTCGAGACATGTGAGAAGCAGCTCGTACGTTACGCGGCGCACATGGCTGTCGGATGAAAGTGCGGCACTGCTCCAGACGGCCTCGACGGCAAAGAACTGAGTATAAGCGTGGTGCAGACTCTCCGTGTCAGCGACAGACAGCTTCCTCAACAAAGCCAGGACGAGTGACAGGCTGCTGTAGAGCACGCGGTAGTATTTGAGGTCGGCGTCGTCCTGTGTCGTGGACCGCATATCACTCAACGTCGCCGCAGTCTCCTGGATGGCCGCTGTCGCATCCTCCAGAATCTGCGGCTGAAGTCTCTTCCAAAACATGGTTGTCTTCTCGTCCGTCGTCAAAAACGAGGCCAGACCGTCCGACGCTGCCTTGGCCACAGCCCGGTCGCGGTCGTAGGTGCCGGCCAGCCATGCACTCGCGACTTTGGGGATGTGCCGCTCCATCCGCTTGCGCGCCGACTGCATCAGAGCCAGCTGCAGAGAGTGAGACAGTTCTCTCACTCGCCGCGCATCGTCAATCGACAGCCGCGGGTAGCACTGCACCCATGCTTCGAGCACGGCATCCTCGACACCACCACCATTCGTGTATGGATGGGCCTGTGCGTGGCTCAACAGATCTTCCAGCGCCCGCGCCTTGGTTGTACTGTCCTTCTTGACAAGGTTCTTGAACGAGACGACGACGTGTGCGTCGGAAATGGCCGACAGGTCCGACCGCTCGGCGACGTAGGCGAGGCCGCTCTTACTCCGGGTCGTCTCGAAGCCGCCGAAGCCGCCGCCGCCAGTAGCCTTGCCCTTGCCAAATGAAGAAGCGCCCGGCTTAGCTGCCGGCGACATGCTTCCGAAACCTTTGAGGCCCGCAGGCGGAGGACCTCGAGGTCGTTGAGGTCGGCTCATTGTGAGGGGCGGAGGGGGGTTGTAGGGTAATTCGTGGTAGTACGGTCGACTAGAGGCTGTCGTCGAGTCGTGGCCTTAGGATGGAGTTGTCGGGGTTGGGAGCGACTTATGTAGGAGTTTTCGTCGTCCGTGGTTGAATTGAGGCGAAATGCTTGAAATAAGTGTTTTTAAAGTGAGGTTCTCGAAATGTCAACTGTTGGCAGTCGCAGACGTCGAAAGTTCCTTCCGTTCTGCAGGAACCACAGATCGGCTTTAGTGGGGTGGTGGCGGGCGGCATGGCTGTGACGCAACTTTCCACCCCGCTAGCGACCAATTACAGGCAGTAATTAGCAGCCGCAGCCTTCTGTACGCTTCCATGTTAGTGTTGCCCGCCGAACGTGCGCTCCATCTGTTTATGGCAAGTGCGACCGACACAACCCTGTGCCCACGCCCGCGTGAGTCAAGCGGAGGATGGCAGAAAAAAGCGTGCTGCAATATATCTCACGCACATTGGCCTCAATAAACTGTGTCGATAGAAAATTTTGCATGTAAAGAGCATGTGTTTAACTATGAGCCAAAATGATTCAAAAACGACGAGGCAACGTCAAAACTACATCCCTCAAGCTTTCTCAGAAGAGGACATGATCCGTCACGTGTCTTCCACTGCCGACCCAATCCAGCAAGAATACGGGCCAAGCGGGGGCTGAGCTCTGACATTTGACAGGGATTGTCCAGCTGAAGATTAGCGTTCCCCGAGAGACGTGAGGCGTGGTTTAGGTGCCGCCGTCAGTTCTTAAGAGCGCCAAAGAAATAGATAAACAGCTGCCTAGCTCTTATCGCCATCCATCGTCATCCGTAACTCTCAAACGTTCATTCTTCGCCCTACGTCCTACAACTCCGAATCTCCTACGAATCCCCATCTCCATCCTAAGACCATCCACGATGGCGCTTTCTCGAAATATCAAGCTACTGTTCACGTTTGGATCGCTGGCCCTGGCGGCTGCGACGACGACAACAACGACGACCGACGATGACGACGAAAACAACGACACGCCACTGCCATTGATTATCTGGCATGGTAAGACAACTCTGAGCTTTCCATCATTTTGATCATCTACTGACAATTTAGGCCTTGGCGACAACTTTGCGGCGGAGGGGCTGCGCGAGGTGGGCGCCCTCGCCGAAGAAGTCAACCCGGGCACGCTCGTCTACTTTGCGCATCTCGGCGACAGTGCCAGCAGCGACCGATCGGCGACATTCCTAGGCAACGTGACGGAACAGGTGGCCAAGGTGTGCGAGGACATTGCAGCGGATCCGATCCTGTCGACAGCACCCGCGATCGATGCCCTCGGTTTCAGCCAGGGCGGACAATTCTTGCGGGCCTACGTCGAGCGCTGCAACAAGCCGCCGGTTCGATCTCTCATCACGTTTGGCTCGCAACACAATGGCATCTCCGAGTTTGTCGAGTGCTCAAGCACGGATTTTGTGTGTCGCGGTGCCATGGCGATGCTGCACGGCAACACGTGGTCCAACTTTGTGCAGAGCCGCGTCGTGCCCGCCCAGTACTTCCGCGACCCGTCGACGCCCGAGGCGTATGCCAAATACCTCGAGAACTCCAACTTTTTGGCCGACATCAACAACGAGCGCCAGAAGAACACCAAGTACCGCGACAACCTGGCTCAGCTAAGAAATTTTGTCATGTACCTCTTCGAGAACGACACGACGGCCATCCCCAAGGAGTCGTCCTGGTTCTCCGAAGTCAACGGCACCGAGGTGATTCCGCTGCGCGAGCGCGCGCTTTACAAGGAGGACTGGCTGGGCCTCAAAACGATTGACGACAAGGGCGGTCTGCACTTCCGTGCCGTACCGGGTGAGCATATGCGGTTGCGCGCCGAGGACCTGCAGGCCGCCTTTGCCGAGTTCTACGGCCCCTACAACAAGACGTTCCCGGCCCATGACGGCGACAGCGATGACAGCAGGACGTTTCCTCTTCCCATCGCCGGTGGCAAGACTCTCAAGTCTGTCTTGTTTGAGGCCGCCAACGAGCTCTAGAGGATATCACGGGCCAACGTCATGGCAACCTAGAAGGTGTCCAAACGAATGGTCAAAGTGGCCCGGCGGGCGTACAGAATGGTGAACCCCTTTTTGCCGGGCCCAACTTTTGACAATTTCTTCAATGTCTTGTACATTCCATTCAAGCTTACGCTCGATGTGATTTCTGTCGCGCTTACGATTTTGTCTTTACTAATACCTTCTTCTTAGCTGTTTTTGTTTTAAGTTTTGTATACGATTCCTTTTTGTACGACTAGGCTAGAATGATATTTGGTTTTGGGTAACAACACATTTTGATCATATTGTCCGTCTACTGTTGCTTATCCACGCACTCTATAGACAGGTATCTCTCCAAGATCCTCCCCGTAGTCTCGGTAATATTGTGCCACCGCCTCCCACTGTGGCGATCCCTTCGGCCACAGCATCCCGCCGTCTGGCCGTGCTAGCTTTAGGAGGTTCTCAAAGACTGTTGTATTCCGCCGGATGCAGTATCGCGTGTTGGCCGGAACATCGTGAAAGAAGATGCAGTCGGGGATGGTCGAGTGTCGGATCTCTGTGCAGTGTGTGATGATGTACGGCAGTCGCGCCTCGTCTGTTGTCAGCCGCTCGTAGACACGGCCCTCCTTGGAGTCGATCGGTAGCCAAAACACAGTCGTACCGGCGCGTGTCTGGATATGACAGTGGTACCACGGCGGCAGGGTCCAAAAGTGTGGATCGTCCAGAATGTCGCGAGGCACGACGCTGTGCTCCATAGTGGCAGATGGCATCTTCGTAGTTGAAGTAACAGAAATGATAGTCCAAGATATGTAGGTGGATAAATTGGCGTGTGAGACAAGAAGGATTTTGAAGGACGGTATTCAAAAGGGTTGTGTTGCCCAATGTCCTTATTTATCATCATGTATGACCATCTGTTAACCCAGGCGCACAATTGATGGATGTACTTTTCCAACCGACATTCCCGGCATCCGTTTACAAGTCGATATAAGTTCATTGTATGCAAAGAGACAAGGCCGACATCAACCGGTCGAACAGTCGGGGTCTTGTCGAAGAGGCAATGCAGTCGTCCGCTTTGAGACAGGCTGTGATACGTGCATGCTGTTGTTTCTGTAGCCTGACATATTGACCTATCGCAAGCTCGGATCCAAAATGGATGCAGCTTGGGTGCAGCTCGACTGCAGCTCCAGCACTGTCGTACTGCATATGTCGTCTGTGATTCCACTGTGCACCAACTGCACGAAACTGCATGACCATAATGTGATGCTCCCACGCGTTTGCTCCTGTTCAACGGCTTTTGAGGTCTGACATATCATCTTCTCTCTCGTGTGGCACAATTCCTTCAACCTGTGATAAACGTATTCTGATTAAAGATAACATAATATGTATGCAAAACAGGTCAGAAGCTAACCCAAAAACAGTCTAAAAAGGGTACAGAGAAGAATGCACGAGGGCACCGTAACAGGGACATAGGCGAGAGGAAGAAAGAATACAAAATCAAACACCTTCACCACTTGACTTTACGCCGCCTTCTTCTCCTCGGCCTCCTTGGCTTCTCTGGCCTTGCGCTTAGCCACCAGAATGTCCTTGAGCTTCTGCAGACCAAACGTCCGCCATGCACCGATATCCGAGATCCACTCGCCAATGATCGTGCCCAGCCACACAGCCGTAGACATGCCGCCGCACCAGAACCAGTCACGTCGGCCGAACCAGGCCCGCAGCAGCAGCGGGACCTCGGGCCGCAGGGCATTGCCCACGACTTGCCGTGCAAACGCCGACGTCTCCATGGTCTTGTTGTTCTGGCTGTACACCTGGCGCTTGGCGTAGAGGTCGGCGACGGGCTCGTACAGCGAGCCAGGGACAAGCGGCAAGACATTGTTGGCAATGTTGGAGCGGACCGTGCCGGCCATGACGACAGTGACGCGGACACCAAAGGGCTTCAGCTCCTGGCGCAGACAGCGCGAGTAAGAGACGACGGCACCTTTGGAGGCGCAGTAGGACGAGCCGAAGACATAGGGCACTTGAGCGGAGAGGGAGGCAATGTTGATAATGAGTCCCTGAGCGTTGATCAGAAGCGTAACGAAAGCCTTGCACATGGCCATGACGCCAAAAACGTTGGTCTCAAACGTGGCGCGGATCTCGTCGACATCGAGGTCGGTCGCCGGGACGGTGTGTGTGCGGCCGCTACAGAAGTTAGTGGGAAACAGGGTTAGATGCCACTAGGGGTGGAGAGGCGTACGCATTGTTGACGAGAAAGTCGAGCTTGCCGCCGGTCATCTTGGAGACCTCCTCCTTGCACTGGGCAATAGAGTCCTTGTTGGTCACGTCGAGCTGAACCGTGGCAATGCCCTTGGCCTCGAGCTCCTTGAGGACTTCAGGCCGGCGAGCAGAGGCAATGACAAAGAGGCCTGTTGTGCACATTAGTCAGAAAAAGTCCTCGACGGTCATCGATCAATTGGAGATAAGAGACCCTTCCTATCGCATAACGAACCTTTTGCTTGGAACTCCTCAGCGATGGCATGACCGATACCGCCAGGCGTGCAGCTGCGTAGAAGTTAGTTTCCAACCTCTATTCTGTGGGCTCCTTTATTTTAATCTCCTTTGAGTAAAAATAAAGCTTACCCAGTAATCAAGACAGACTTCTGTCCGGCGCGAGGCACGAGGGCACCCATGATGTATGTCGTTGGTAGGAAGTCGTAGGTGGGTCGTAGCTAGGTCCGCAGATGCGTTTCGAGATTCGGATTCGAAAGGATGTGTTGGAGATAACGATACAGAGATGTTGATGAAAGAAGCACAGAATGAAGACAAGACAGAGAAGTTGTCGCAAACTATTAACTCTGGGGGAGTCGCAACATTAAAAGGTCCCAAGAGGGGAAGGAGCTTGGGAAGCTCTGCAATGAGGGTCGCGTTTGGCTTGGGAGACCCGCCCCTGCACATGCTTGAGCTCGTTCCCCGGTGCGGAGGAAAAGAGCCAGCAAAACCAAACCAAAAAGCAAGACAAAACGAACCGCACGGGCGTCGATCGCCGAGGCACAAAGTCGCAAGTTTCGCGCCTTTCAAACCGTTCTAAACAGCTGTTGGTCGCAGTAGCCCCACATTTCAATTACTTTCTCCTAGTTCTTCAGGGCCTTTTATTGATTTCTGCGAACCACTGGAGCCACTGGAGCCTTTGAACGTCGGTCGCAAGCATCTCGTTTTGGCAAGACTTGCGAGGACGAATACCACCATGCCACCGTAGCGCAATTGGAGAACTTTCGTGTCGCAAACGCCGTATGGAACGGTAAATACGAGATGAAAAGTCTTCAATTCGAACTCCGTTCTTTCAGTTGAGATGTCTCCGGGTGGGGAGACGCGGAACGGAGAAGGAGAAAGCGGGTTTCTGTGCGTCTGAAAAGTGAGATGCGCCTGATCTCACTGAAAATATGACGTTTGGTTGATGGATAAGGGACGGGAGTTCATTTTAAGATCTCACCGCGGCACCGAGCGTCTGCAAAATAAGCGGAGTCGGTGGTGAGCATTTAGGTTGGCTTTAATCGGCTCTCACCAGAGTGCAAATAAGGAACTCGTAACCGAGAAAATGTCTTGTTTTTATACTCTTCATTGCTATCTGCATTTATTTATTTGGTTGAATTTTGGACGCGGTAGTTTGTTTTCTTTGGAAATAAATAAATAAATAATAAAAGAGACAGAGGAATGAGAAGAAAATAAATCAAATTTTCAATTCAATATAAAAAAAAAGCCCAAAGATGCTGAAAAACATAGCAGTGTCAAATAAAGCAGTTCGTAACAAGATGTTGGCACTTGACTGCATTCGATGAGTTCAAAACGTCATGTTGAAAACCGGTGGCTGTCCAAATCATAATCTGTATTATCGTATTAGGCCCCTTCAATTACCAAAACATTGCCATGCTTCAGACATAAGGTATTCGCGGTTTTAATGGGCAAGTTGACATTGCAATGCTGTATTTTACATAGTTCAGGTTATTGTCAAAATTGTTTATTTTCTCCTTTTGTCAAAATGGGACTTCTTCTCCCATACATGGGCATCCATTTGCCTCTTTTAAAGTACACAGTACAGCTGCAGTCCAGATCCGTCCAGCCTCGTCCCCGCCCTTTCTTGCTCATAAGCGAGCCATAGTGTACAGAAGAGTACACTTTTAAGAAAACAGAAATAAAAAGAGATATACGTTGAAGTTTTGACAGGAAAGAGAAGATGACAAGAAAAATAGAAATGCAGATAAAAAGTAGAAAGACGCCGCAGGCTATGCAACACAGGAGTTGGAAAACAGGAAACAGACACAGAAAAAAAGAAGCCATCCCCCCACAACAGTCAGGTGCAAAAAGAAGGGTATAGTTTTCGCAACAGGTTGTCGTTATTAGAAAGGAAAAGATATAAAAAGTATTCACAAGAAAAGGCGGAAAAGTGAACAGGGTGGATATGTTGTCGAGTTTTTTTTGGTGATTTGTCGTATATTTTTTTGTTGATTTTGCAAGTCGAGCTATCTCGACTATGGGGTGCGTGGACGCTTCCAGTAGTATTGCTGTTGTGAGGAAAAAAACGGTGTTAGTCAGGACTGTTCCATTTTTGGCGTGTCTGCCTACGCATCGACCCCACATTTTCAACTTCACTCCATCAACTTCACTCAACCGGTCTTCTTTCTTCTTTTTTTCTTCATCTCTCTCACAAAATCACGTACCTTGTGCTGTTTCCGGCAGTTTCGCAGGCTGGGCTTCCGCAGATTATCGACAACCGACCGCCGGGACACATCATCATCCATATCAGAGACGTAGTAGTACTCGCTCTCCAGCGCCTTGCCGGCGGCGTCCTTGCCCTGCCGCTTGATCACACCGACGCAGGGCGTGTTCTCAATGATATAGCGCAGCGCATCGGTCGTCAGGTCGCGGCGCTCTTCGGCCGGCAGGTTGTTCATGATAGTCGACAACGGGCTCGACGACAGGCGCGAAAAGGCGAGCTGGTTGATCAAGTGATTCCGGACCTCCTCGACATTGACATTGCTGCTGATCTCGACCTGCACGGGCTTCTGCTCAAGGGCGGGGCTCTTGGGCTCGACCGAGATTCCGAGGCCAACACCCTCCGCGGAGCGGTTGGGATCGGCGAGTGGGGTACCGGAGGCAGTCGGGGTTGAGGGACGCAGCGGAGGTGCCGAGCGCTTGACGTGGATCGAGTCACCCTCCCCGGCAGCTTCAGCAGAACCAAACGAGGTGATGGAACCATCAGCAGACGGGATGCGGCTCAGCGGCGGGCGACCGACCTTGGGGCTGTTCGTTGAGAAAGAGGCGAGGCGGTCTGAGAGGTTGGCACCAAAGGGACCAAATGAGTGCACGATCGGGTCGTTCTCCTCATCTGGGTCATCGACGTCGTCGTTCTGACTGCTGTCGTTGGCATCGTCGTCCGAGTGGATGTCGCTCAGATCGCTCGAGAAGCTCTCAGCCAGCTCGGTTGCAAAGCTGACACCAGCGTGGCCGTCTTGCTTAGGAAGCTCCGGCTCGTCCTCGCTGTTAGCATCCTCATAGATCTGGATGGCCGGGCCGCTGTCGTCGTCTTCGTCGTCGCTGCCCATATGCTGGGACAGCAGAGCCTGCAGGCTGGCACCAGAGATGGGCATACCAGCCGGTGTCGGGCTCTCAGGCGAGGCAATCCGTGCAGCTCTCCGAAGCGGGCTGGACTGCAGAGCAGAGCCACCAGGGGCACCGGGTGTGTTGCCACCCAGGCCGTTGTTGTTGTGCCGGCGTGCCGAGCGAGGCGAGTCCCAGGACGAGTCGGACAGGTTCGCCAGCGAGTCTGCACCGGTCTTCTTAGGCCACTGAATGCGGACGCGCGCGTCCTGGACGTCCATCATGAGCTCGGCGTTCTCCGTCTCGCTTGTAAAGGTATCACCCTTGCTGAGGTCCCATGTCCGGCCCTGGCAGTGCAGCTTGAGACCGTTCCATCCGCAGCACACAATCTCGACCTTGTTCGGCTCCAGCGGGCCCATGGCAGGAATGTATCGTGCCTTGGCGTGGACGCGGCTGATCAGGCGGTTGGCGGAGAGCTGGTAGTGTGAGGAGTTGCTGGAGCGGCCCATGAGAAGCGTCTCGCCGTTCTCGTTGAGCTCAATTGAGGGGACGGCACACAGGGGGTTCCGTTCCGAGGCCGTTGACAGGGTCCGCTGCAGGGCTGGCCGGCCGCCAAGGACGCGTGCTGGTGGTGAGGAGGACATGATGCCTGTGCTCGAAGTCGGCACAGGTGTGGGATACTTTGCATATGCATTTTGCGAGTGAAGGCCGGACGCGTTGTTGCGGGGCTTCTTGATCAGACGCGGCAGGCCTGGTGAGGAGGAAAGTGGTTCAAAAGCGGGGAGGAGAGAAGGGGCCGGACGCTTGACGCCGGCGACCGGGGGGAGGGAAGGCTCAGAGGCCTTGCTCCCGAGAGGAGAGTCCATTGGGAGAGAAGATGCAGATATGTCCAGATATTTCGAGTTGAGGGGTCACTGAATTGGCCGTTGCATGACCAGTGCGAAAGCCAGTGAGAAAGAGAGGCAGGGAAGCAGACGATGGAGAAATATCAAAGAATGAGGCAGACAATGAAGAGAAGAGATGCAGATGACAGATGAGGCAGATGTGAGAAGAGCTATCCCAAGTTGGCCACGAAGAAAAAAAGATGTCGAAATTTGGTCGCGTTTCTGGCAGAGGGTTTTTGGTGGAGATTTTTTGTTGTCGTGGAATGTTCGTGGTTGTGCGTCGGAGCTGTACCGCGTCTCTTGCGTGTAAGTCACCAGAGAGAGTGTCGTGCTGGCGGGTGTCGTGAGGTCGGAGTGAAAGAAGCAGATGAGATCGTGAGAGACGCAGATGCTTTGTTCTCGAACGTCACAAGATCAGAAAATAGAAACGGTCGTCAAAAGAGAGGCCAAAATGGTCGGCCAGGTCGGTTCTTGCGTGGGAAGGAAGGACAAGAGAAAATATGAGAAGGGAGGTTTCGCTATTTAAGACGCGGTCAGTCGTTATTTCCCTGTGGAGTGGGAACGACGCGCGAAGGTGCTCGTTAATACAGCCCGAAGAGGAAAGCGCGTTGGCGTTTTGGCGCGGTGTCTCCAGCGCGGAAGGAGCATGGCAGTGGCCGGGCTGTGGCATTTTGATTTTAGGCTGGGTTTACAGGGAGTTACAGGGAAGCTTCAGGGCATGGACGCGTCAGTTTAGCGGGCTGTCAGCTAAAGCTTAGCGCCCCACTTCGCCGACACGAGATTGGTACAGCGCACCGCGTACCGCTGTAACACCCTGTCCTGGTCCAGATACCAGACACCAAACCAGACAGCGCCTCCTTCTCAAAACCGCTCGTGAGCAAGCATGTAAGCGGGCCGTCAGCTGTGTCGCGTGTATCACAGTGTAAATGGGATGTCGTGAACATGATTGTGCCTCTCTCTTCTTTTAAATTTACAGCGAGGTAGTAACAGGACATTTTATATTTTAAACTGGAAATTGACTATTTGCTCTTTCCTCAACTTGCAAATTCTGTTCTTGCCAAATTTGAAGTGCGTCAACCAAGGAAACCGCGCATGGTGGCTCGACGTTTCCTGAAGCAGGAGCAAGCGGAGGCGCGTCACGACCCCACCTGCCCGCCGTCCATACAGAAACAGCGCCGCCAGGACCATCATTGGAGTTCTTTTGGAGGAGCACGCCGAAATGCCCCTTTTAGCCGCCCTGACCCGATGCACCCTGCCCTGTCGCGTTCTGAATGGTTCGCTGTCAATCTGGGACTGGTGGCAGATTGGTGGAAGAGGGCGGTCCCGACTGTTCGCCTGCATTGAAACGACCTTTCCTTGTCCCTTGAAGGGCAGAAGTGTAAGACATTGCAGGTCAACCTGCAGGCCTGCAACTATCAAGGGGGCGCCTGCCGTTTGCAAAGTATGTGAACATAGAAAAGGAAAGTGCACCCAGGGCCAGTAGGTGCGCTTTCTATTTTTGTGCAGAATTGTCGTCGGATGCAAAGTGGGAAGGGACGCGGCGGGCGGAAAGTGTAAGTAAACAATACATCACGTATCTACAATGCAATGATGAGATCGCTGTATCCGATATCGCACCATCCGCCTTCTTTTTCTTCCAGAAAGCACGAAAAGGTCGGTGACGGTGATCTTGTGAGAAAAAGGGAGAACTTTTGCAAAAGGCAGCAAATTTTCAATTTAATATCCATTCCTAGTTTCTCGTCGTGTCTCAGAGGATCACGCATTGATTTGCGGAACCAACGGTCGCGTTGATCGCGATCTCGAACGAAAAAGACCTAAGAACGAACTTCAGAGGCTGTTCGAGACCGCCTTTATTTTTCGCTGCGTTGATAGGACGCTGGAGAGAGTTTACGGTGCTGCCAGTGGGACGGGCCCCACCTGGACGAGGCTGCTCAGTGGGTGGCCCCAGCGTCCTTCAGAAGGTGCTGACCGCCTTTGCGGCAGTATTTTGTAGGGCCAGAAAAAAGTGAGTACACCGCCTGGCAGAAAAAACGAATCCCAGATTTTTTTTCTGCTGGCTTTTCTGCCTCTTCTTTTTGCAGGCCACACTTAAAAAAAAGTTGGGAAAACGCAAAGCTTCAGTTTGTCTCTAGATCTTGAGTGTACAATCAACACTCTCGTCTGCCTCAAATCTCGACAAAGCGACGAGCACGTTTTCTCTTATTATTCTCTACAGACACCACATTTTTTACCAGAAAATATGGCCGAATCAAAAGCAGTCACAAGAGCGGACACGCTCCCCGAGTCCCAGGTCGACTCTGCTCAGGTAAGGAGAAAAGATCAAAGAAAACAAGGTGAACAAAAGAGACGACAGAACACTGACTGACTTTCCCCCACAGGCATTGACGGCTACCAAGGCCCTTCTGGCTTACATTAAGAAGTCGGCCGACGAAGAGGTCACCAAGACGGGCAAGCGCAACATGCTCGCCGACGAAGACGAGGAGGACGGCGTGGCCACCGGCGCCGCCGAGACGCCCGTCTGGCTCACCATCAACACGAAGCGCCACATTCTCGACACGAACCGCCTGCAGCCCAACACGATTGCCGTGCCCCATGCGCTCAACACCGACGACGACACCACGATCTGCCTGATCACGGCGGACCCGCAGCGCGCCTACAAGGACCTGGTAGCCGACGCCGCGTTCCCGGCCGACCTGCGCAAGCGCATCACCCGCGTCATTGACGTCGACCACCTGACCAAGAAGTTCAAGTCGTACGAGGCGCAGCGCAAGCTGTTTGCTGAGCACGGCATCTTCTTGGGCGACGACCGCATCATCAACCGCCTGCCCAAGGCCCTCGGCAAGACCTTCTACAAGACGACGGTGAAGCGCCCTGTTCCCGTGGTTCTGGCCAAGCGCCGGCCCCGCGGTGCCGACGGCAAGCGTGTCAAGGCGCCCAAGAAGACGAAGAAGGCTTCGACGGTGGAGGGCGACGCGACGCTGGCGGCCGAGGACCAGGCCGAGGCGGTGGCTGCCGCGATTGCGGCGGCACGCACGCCGGCCCAGATTGCGGCCGAGATCCAAAAGGCGATTGGCTCGGCCATGGTGCACCTGGCTGCGTCCGAGAGCACGTCGATCAAGGTCGGCCTCGCTGGCTGGCCCGCGGCCCACGTGGCTGCCAACATTGAGGCGGTGGCGCGCGAGGTGGTGGGCAAGTACGTGCCGCAGCGGTGGAGTAACGTCAAGTCCATCTTCATCAAGGGCCCGCGCACGATGGCGGTGCCGATCTGGCAGACGGACGAGCTGTGGCTGGAGGGTAGCAAGGACGTGCTGAAGGCGGGCTCGTCGCAGCTCAAGGCTTTTGAGGAGCGACAGGCGGCCAAGAAGGAGAAGGCCAACGTTGGCAAGAAGCGCAAGGCCGCGACGGACGGTGCTGCCGAGGCTGAGGCTGACACTGAGGAGAAGACCATCTTGAAGAAGGGAAAGACTGCCGAGACAGCGGCACCCAAGGAGGCTAACCGTCCGGCCAAGAAGGCCAAGGCGGTGCCGGAGAGCAACGACAGCGGCCTGGACAAGCAGATTGCTGCGAGCAAAGAGAAGCTCAAGAAGCAGAAGGCTGCGGCAAAGAAGGCGATGGGCATCTAAGCGTGTATGCCTGGGAAGTGTGATTGATACTACTACGCGATTGTTGCATATTGTTTTTGTTTATTTATTTTCTTCCTTTCATTCTGTTATTTGTCATCTTTTTTTGTATTGACAATTTGCTGGCGTTTCAGGCGTGCTTAGATTAGGACGAGGCACCGATAAAATTAAAAGCACGGTTCTTGTTTTCGTTCACATTGGCTTCATATTGACTTCATTGTAACTATGACTAGATATCTTTTTTGTGTACATCTACTTCTTGCCCTCGCCAAAGATCTCCTTCTCGGTGTCGTAGGTGTACTTGAGATCCAGGTGCCAGTACGGCGCCGTGTCAACCTTGGCCAGCAGCCACGCCGCGTCGACCTCGTCCAAGATCTCCTGGGGCAGCGGCTCCTTGGCCAGGTCCTTGAGGTTCGACTCGAGGTGGGCCAGGCTTGACGCACCAATGATGATGCCGTCGTGGTACTGCTTGCCGTAGACGTCTAGCGCGCTGTGGTGCACCAGCCAACGCAGAGCAATCTCAATCATGGAGATGCCATGCTTGGCTGACGTCTCGCGCATGGCGTCGACAGCCGCAAACGTGCCGTTGCGCCAGTAGCGGGTGCGAGAGGCGCCCTTGTTGAACTTGTCCGAGTAGCGGCCCTCAGTAGGGATGTCCTTTTCGTCAGTGCTCTTGATCTTGCCCGACAGCAGACCGCCGGCAATGGGGTTGTAGACAACGACGTCGAGGCCATAGCGGCGGCACGCGGGGATCAGCTCGGCCTCGATGCTACGCAGGATGACGTTGTACATGCCCTGGTAGATGGAGGGGCGCACCCAGCCGTTGTACTTGGCCGTCAGGGCAATCTCGGCGACCTCGAACGCAGTGAAGTTGCTCAGACCAAGGCGCTTGAACTTGCCGGCCTTGTGCAGCTTGTCAACGGCCTCGAGGGTCTCGGCAAAGGGGACGCTCCGGTCAGCAGCGTGGAGGTACAGAATCTAGGAGAAGATAAGTTAGTATGCATACACGAAAACTACAGGTCTGTTATGTACAGTCACTCACATCAACACTGTCCGAACCAAGCTCCTTCAAACTCGTTTCAAAGTACTCTGTGATGGTTGCGGGCTTGTGGATGCCGGGCGTCACTGGGTAGACCTTGGTGGCCAGCGTCAGGCCGCGCTCCCTCCAGCCGGCCTGGCGCGTGTAGCCCTCCTGCAGACCGCCAACGTACAGACGAGCCGTGTCCACCTCGTCGTAGCCGTAGCCCTGGAAAATATCCAGCGCCTTCTTGAGGTCCTCGACATCGGTGAATCGAGCGCCCTTTTCGGTGTCGGGGCCAAAGGTCATCAGACCCAAGATGATGCGTGCGTTCGGCATGGTGAAGAGTGGGTGGATGAGAAGTGTAAGTGGGTCGAGATGTGAGAGTGTTGAGTGCGGGGTCAGTTGATTGACTCCTTGGAGAACTGAGCAGAATGAATTGTCAAACTGAAGATGTCGATGTGCGGACGGCCGCTTAAATACCTATTGGGAATCACCGCAAGGACGCAATGTACGGCAGGAGCTGTCTCCGTTGAGCGGAGGTAAGGTGTGTGCCCCGCAGCTCGAGTCGTGCTTAGGTCGAGCTGGGTCGTGCTGGATCGCGCCTTCCGTAGTCTACCCCATGGTCCTGTTGGTGTTGCTTCAGTCAAAATGCGGCCATATCTCGACGTAAACTCCGTTAACAACGGAAGGAGGCAGGAGCAGTGCAACGCTCGTGGCTTCTCCTCATTTGTAAGCTAAGCTAACAGTTGATAACATTGAAGTACAACAAGGCCAACAACTGGCCAACAACGCTGAATCCAGGTACCAGGAACAAGACTGTTACAACTGAGTGATGGCCGCGTAAACTACTGGCCTACACCAAAGAGCTGGGAAATGGCAACATCAGGGTGTTTGGCGGCCAAGCCAGTCATGGCCTAAACAGGTTAGCTTCACTTAGCACAAAGGCCCGTAAACACACTGAAAGACCCTGGACCTCATTGGACAGCCCACATTCCGAGATCAATGGAACAGCCAACTTTTTTGATTTTGTAATCGTGATCGTGACGGCCGGTATCCCAGCGGGTGCAGGCGTTTATGTATTTTTCACCGTCCTGTTATAGTGAGAAAACCTTTTATTTTCTTCTTTAATATGAAAAATGGAGCAGTGAGTCTACCGGCAAGATAATAAAAGTTTGCTTTTATTCTCAATATGTTACATAGTTCTTTTTTATGCTATTTTATTTTTTTAAAAATAAAAAATAAACAAAACAACATAATCACAAAATATCATTGGTCTTGGGCAAAATAATCAATATCTACTTAATATAATAATATTCGTTGTTTTAATCACCACCTTATTACTTTATTGTCTATCCCGATACCCCGTGCCGCCCGCACTACCGCCGGCATGCCCACCGCCGCGGCCTGCGCGCCACGGGCCGCCTCGGCACAGCTCCGCTGTTACGAATATGGCCCCCCACAGCCTCACTCACAGGCCAGGACAACGAACCGACCCCTCAACGGGACGGGAAGAACAAAGACGCGACGAATAACGACGGACAACATGGGCTGTAGCTGAAAGGAGCAGTGGCGGCAGAATCGAGCCAATCAGCAGGACCCAAAGGAACGGACCAATCAGAGACAACTTCATATAAAGATGAAGTTGCAGCTATGAAGCAGTATGAACTTCATTCCAGGATAAAGATGGCTGTATAAAGCCAAATGAAGTTCGCTAGATATATATAAGACTGAGGCTTCCTCCAAGATAGATAGATAGAAGACTCAGTCGCTACCGATTGTCTGAAATACAAACCTACATGAACCTGTATTCCTGTGCCATCATTGCATGCAAACACCCCCGTTAGACGTGTTGATTATTGTTCAACCGTTACACCTTATCACTGTTTTACCAGAGCAAGAAACCCTCCCCTAGACCTGATCACCTAGCAGAGCCTCTTACCCCTTTGGGAAAGTGCCTTTGTAACAGATGATTTCCAGTGAACCCCTTACATATACTGTTATTGTTCTAAGTAATATTCCTCCTTCAGTACTTATATTCTTACATTCCTTATAGTATTAAGCCGTTCTTAATATCCTCGTTACATCGGGGATAATAAACTCTTATATAAAGAAAGAATATTCGCGTACTGCCGACTAACTATAATAAACGACCATTTTAACCGCGCTTACTGGCGAGAGATAGAGGAAGTTAGCTTCATTTAATGTTTCTACCCGGCGTGTGTAAAGAATGGTTTACAGTTGACGGGTAAGGAGTGTTTCTACAATTATGTCGAGACGGAGCACGGTGTAAAGCTTCGGTATTTCGGGAAGTGAGTGAGACTAGGTGTGCTTTTTATTACGAAAAGCTGATCGATTATTTATTTCATATTATAAACTAGTAGCGCTTACGGAAGACGAGATACAATAGACGCAGCCACAGATAATATCATCTGCGGCCCCTGTAATACAAATGACCAGTGATCATGCCCACGCAACGGCCCGAATTCGTATCCCAGATAACAAGCGAAAGACCAATTGTGGCTATGAGCCGCCCATCATCGAGGAACCGGGCTACCGACCCTCGTGTTCCAGGATCAGCAGGATTAGAAAGCGTTAACAGACATCGTCCAGTTGCCACCTTCCAAATCCTTGCCGTTTTATCTCTTGACACCGAAGCGAGTCGCTTCCCATCGCGTGACCAGGCCATCGACAAGACGTCTCCGTTGTGGCCGATGAGTGTCGAAACACGGCGTCCCGTTACCGTATTATAGATCATGACGCTTTGAGTCGCTGCAGGATACTTTTTAACTGCAACCATTGACTCATCGTGCGACCAAACTATGGAACTGTCATATGCTTTCGCACCGTCAATGGTACACTTGAGCTCGACTCGCTCCGTGTCATAAATCAATACCTGATGGTTGGCGGCTTGATCCAATTCATAAGTCCATGGCTGAACGTTGAAGTCGATTGAGCACACGTTCACCGCAATCATTGTCCCGCGGGTCGACCACACTGCACCATTGACAGATTTGAAGGGATATGGTGCGTAGTTCGATGCACCCGTTATCGAATTCCGTATATAATCCGTGCCCCCTTGCCGCTTCAGATACCAAGTCCTACATTCTGACCACTCATAGTACGAGTAGCTACTGTAGTACTCGTACACTTTCGACACGAGTTGGCCTGTCTCCGTATCCCATGTCCAGATATACTCCTTGGATTGGCACATGGCCCGCGTCCCGTCGGCCGAGAAGTAAACTCCTTGCTCAATGGTATACGGGGGCGGCAATTCGATCGTGACCTTGCACCGGCCCGTCGCCAGATCAAAGATCTGAATCGAATTGCCTGCCGTCTTCAAAAATCGGGTACAATCAGACGACACTGTTATGTAGTCTGATGTCGTCAACAGGCACGTTCCTGTCGTCACATCCCAGACTTTCTTCTCTGAGCCCAGGTCTGTGATATAAAGCGACTCACTTATGAGCCGCTTCCCATCGGACGACAGGGTTATTAAACGGACCTCGTCTGTATGGCTGTAGAGCGACGACACGTGCCGGCCCGTCATGTTGTCCCAGATGATGATGGGGTGCTCCTCCCGGCCGCCGAAGGTCTCTGCTGTGGATGCGTCTGCTCCCTGCGCCCCATAAGCCTGTGGCGTTTCGGCCACGCCGTCGGCCGCCAAGGGAGCGGCATTTGTTGACGTCTGCGCTCGGGCCAGGCGCTGGTCCGCCGCCGACAACTCGGCCGTGTATGTCTCCTGCTGCTCCTTCATCGCCCTCTCGAGGTTTGCGTAGCGCTCCGCGTGGAGCGTCTGCATGCTGGCCCGCAGATTCTCGTGTGCCAGCTTGATCTGTGCCAGATCCGATTCGTACTTGTCGCGCGCCTCCTGAAGCATGTCGATGGTGTCGTGGTCCTTCTTGCGCACGGCGTCTTTGAGCTCAGTTTTAAGGTTGTGCAGCTCGGCCGTGAAACGGGCCCGCTCTAGTTCCAGCTGTGCGCCCACCGTCGCCGCGGCGGCCGTGCCGTCGAGGTCTTTGCGTTGATGGACCATCTCCGCCTGGATATCGAGCGTCAACTTGCGCTCGGTCTTGATAAAGTGGCCGATAAGATTCATGGCCGACGCGTGCGTGTTGTGGTGTCGGTACGTATTGCTTCCCTTGGAGTGCATGTAGCCCCAGAAGGCCGGCGTGCTAATCAGCTCCTGCTCGCGCATGGCGCCCACATCCTCGCCAACCAGGTCCCACATGGTCGTCGCGAGAATAACATTTCGGAGCGCGTCGTCACCGCACAGCTTCTTGAACAAGGTGATGTTTCGCTTGGCGGACCCCTGCATACGTGGCTGGTTAATGCAGTGCAGATAAATGATTCCGGACAGACGAATGTCCCTAGTGTATGTCGCCGACAGCCACGCGGCCAGCTCGCGCAACAACTCGCTGTCGGTGCGCGTACTATCGTCGAAGCCGGGCGTGTCGACGAGGAAGACCCGCTTCCGGGGCGGGCCCGCATACACAAAGGGGTACGTATCGATACATCGTGTACCTATACTCGTCACACCGTATATTAGTGATTATCTTGCGCCTAGGGACGCTGGCAGTTTAGCTGGTGTCCTTCGTGTTACGTACAAGAACTCAAGTCGTGTCCGATGGCGGGTTTTTTGTCCGAGCATAACGCGATGAAGGAGCTCTTGCCTGCCCCTGTCATGCCCATCACGGCGATTACTACATCGTTGGAACTACCGTCGCGAAGCTTATGTTAGCCGTGCACCAGCAGGGAGACGTCGAGAAAGGCGTATACTTCGGCTCGATACCGTCCGTAAAGAGGTCACTGGCCATGGTAAAGCTGTGGTTGGAGGCCGACGAGAGGAGTCAACCGTCCTCGCAAAGAGAGAAAGTTATGGTTACGGATATTCTTTAGTACTTGAGATTATTAAGGAGAAACCCGGTGAAGAACTGGGAGATTTATACGAGGCTTCCACTTAGGAAGAAGGGAAAAAGGGAGAAAGGGCGGGGTTTCTCTCGACGCATGGCGGTTGGCCTTGTTTAGTAGCATCGTCCGACCACACAGTCACGAACACGAATTAGGAGCGGTTGAGGCTCTGCCGGTCAGCCTACCTCGTACGAGGCCTTGAGGGGTTGGGCTCTCACAGCAGAAAGGTGTATGGAGTATGTGCGGAGTAATACCAGGGTGTATGCATGGCTGCCTTAGGGACCAGCCAATGATGCCAGACATCATACAACCTATTCAGTGAAGATTTCGGGTAGTCTAGTACTCCCACTACCTACACAGACAACATTACACGTACATTGTATATCATTATTACAGTGCCACGTACATAAGTTCCATACGAGGCTGTGTTCTTGGTATTAAGGCTCGTGGCCACTATGGGCTCGATTGCTTTTACATCCTACATGCGTGGCACTGCCCTCGGAACAGCACGATAGCGACGTTCATACGCCTCCCCCTTCCCTCCCCCCCAGCGAGATTGCGACATGGCTTTCGAAGCCACTGCCCTCTTTGAGGAAGAGGTAGAAAACTTTATGCAATTTGCAGGAGCGGAGACAGCGAAGTAGGCGGACCCGTCTCTCCTTGGCATCGCCTTGGGCGGAAGATGCTAATTGACCTTCCAGGCCAAATTCTGTTTTCATACCGGTCATGGGTATGCATGTCACGATTGTCTAGCGTTCTGCCCTTCCAGGTTTCCACGTGCTAATGAAACAGGGTGGAGAGTCGTGCCCTCTCTCTCTCTCTCTACAACGCCCACAACCATAAGGTGTCGTGTTTGCTGCATGAAAAAGGAGGAGCGCGCCACTCGCACTCTGTTTTGATGGCAGGTGTGTTTGGCGACGAAAGTATCCTAGAGTCAGTAAAAGCTTCCATTCTCCTCTCACCTTCACAACTTCTGTAACTCTCACGTGACGTCGGGCGCCATCTACCGTACTAACGGCGCGAGCCGTGTCGAACCTTATTTCTTTCGCTTCTCTCGATGCGCTTTTGATGATAATCGTTGTCTTGTTGTTCTTGTTGTCTGCCTGCGTGCTATTCTTCGTCTGTTCATCGATGATTGATTCTTGATTGTCTCTCTCTCCTTTTTCTCTCCCCGTCTCTTCTCTTCCCAAGTAATTTCCCTTCCTGCCCCACAAGTCCCTGCTTAATCATCAGGCCCGCTGTGCACACACCCTGAGGGCCGTGCTTTGTTAGACAGTGGCCTCTGATCAGGAGTTCAAAATGAAAGACAAAAGAGGAGGAACAAAGAGGGAGTATGCCCAAAAGAGGGCACGACCTCGATGTCCCAACTCACTAATGCGTCGGAAAGGAATGACGGGGTCCGGAAAGAGCTCCTTCATTAACGCCGTCACCGGCCGGGACGATGCAAAGATCGGTCACGAACTGTCATCGTGTAGGTTTCTGTCTTGACGAGCAGGCAAGAGAGTTGCGCAACCTCGGCTGGCCCGGTGTCTGAGGGCTCCGCTTAGAAACTAATATGTAAACAGGTACGAGCTCGGTGAATATTATTCGCTCAGAGATAGGCGAATACAACGTGTACTTTATCGACACGCCAGGCTTCGACGTCAGTCTTCCTTATTTACGTGTAGCGCTACCACCACACTACGCCTTGTCTCTAACACTTTCGTCTAGGATACGAATCGATCCGACCTAGAGATTCTGAAGGCGGTCGCCAACTTCTTATCGGTCGCATACGCCAATCGCAACTACCTTAATGGCCTGATTTACATAAACAAGATCTCCGATACGCGGATCGGAAGGACACGGAGGCTGAACCTCGACATGTTTCGAGCCCTTTGTGGCGAAGACGCGTTCCCGAACGTCGCCGTCCTGACGAGCATGTGGTCGACGGACGCGTCAAGCACCGAGTTCGCCCGGCAGGCGGCGCGAGAAGAGCAGCTCAAAGACAAGTATCTGACGGACATCCTCGGCGCGGGTGGCCTTGTCATGCGGCTAAAGAGTAAAGACAGTGCCACGATCGACACCGCATCGGCCCAGCATGTCTTTCACGCCCTGTTGGCCGCATGGAAAGACGACAAGATCACGCTCCGCATCCAGCACGAACTAGTCAACGACCGTGTGCTCTTACACGCGACCGCGGCTGGCACGGTGCTCTCCGCCCATCTCGACGTCTCACGCCAGACCGTTGAGGCCGAGATCACCAAGTTGCACGCGACCATCCAAGACGCCCGCGCGGGTGGCGGTAGCGACCCGGCCCGCGTCCTCCAGGAACAGCAGTCGGCCGTCCGCCAGCACCACCGCCAGCTCCGCGCCGACCAGGAGGCCATGAACGTGTCCTTCCTCCAGGTCCACGACGAGGAGATGCGGCGCCTGACCGCACAGCTAGTGGCCGTGACAGCGGGTTGGCGCCAGGAACTGGCCGCGCGGGAGCGCGCGCAGGCGCTGCGCGAGCAGGTCCTCGCGGAGGTGCGGGCCGCGGCGCTGCACGGAGAGGCCACCATTGCCGACCTGCGCTGGCAGCAGCAGGAGATGACACTGCGGCATCGCGAGAAGGACACCCTCCAGACGCAGCAGCTCGCCGTATTAACGCGCGAGCAACAGAGACGACAGGCGTGGGAGGTGCGGTACCATGCGCAGCTCGTGCAGCAGGGCCAGTGGCGCGAGGACGCATACCGGTCGGAGCTGGAGCGGACGCGGAAGGAGATGCAGCTGATGCGGGACGACTTGGCGAAGCGACTGACGACGGCAGAAAAGGCGAAGCGGGCTTGGGTCGGACCGCTGCTCCAGGGCGTAGCATCAGGCGGGCTCGGGTTGGCGGGCACATTGATCACAGCAGGTGAGTTAGGAAGAGCTCTTTTATTCTGGACTGCTATTTTTGACTGCTTCCACAACGTCCTAGACGAGAAGCTTTCGCTAACGGTATCTTGTAGGACTGCTATGCATCGTGCAATGAGGAGAACCGAGATCCATTACTGTCGAAGCGATGGTGGAGAGCCCTGGCAGAATGTTAGCTGCGCGGTGCCTGTTTCGGCGCGTCCCCCCAGTTGGTGCCAGTTGGTGCCAGTCGGTGCCATCTGGCGATGTTTTCTCCGTTCCCTTCGTTTCCTCTCAAGTCTTCTCACCGCACACACAAACACCCCCAACTGAGCAAGCCTGCATATCATGGCCGCCCCAGCACCACCGGACCCGACAATTGATCTCCATTGGGGAGAGTTCCGTGGCGGTAAGCTTGTTCTCGTACCCATTGACCCCGTTGAGATGCTTTCTTCCTGCGTTTGACGACAACCTCCGTTCTCGGCATTGTCTAATACCTCGTCTCGCACAGCCATCCACGACATCTTCACCGCCAATGCCAAGAGGTTCCCCGACCGGGAGTGCGTTGTCGAGACCAAGAGTTCCCAAAGCAAAGAGCGCTCCTTCACCTACCGCCAGATTAACGAGAGCTCCATCCGCCTAGCCCACCACCTGCTCGCCCACGGCTGCCAGACTGGCGCTGTCGCCATGATCTACGCTTACCGCAGCGCCGACCTCGTCGTTGCCTACATGTGTCACAGATCACTCCCACGTGTTACAAAGGCACTTTCCCAAAGGGGTAAGAGGCTCTGCTAGGTGATCAGGTCTAGGGGAGGGTTCTTGCTCTGGTAAAACAGTGATAAGGTGTAATAGTCGAACAATGATCAACACGTATGACGGGGATGTTTGTATGCAATGATGGCACAGGAATATAAGTTCATGTAGGTTTATATTTCAGATAATCGGTAGCGACTGAGTCTTCTATCTATTTAGCTGGGAGGAAGCCTCAGTCTTATATATTTATCGTGTTTTATTTAACTTTATCCCGTAGCTTTATTCTGCTCTGAAGTTTATTTAGCTTTATCCCGTAGCTTTATTTTACTCTAAAGTTCATTCAACTTTATTCCGTAACTCTATTTTATTTTAAAGTTATATTCCTTCCTTTTGATTAGTTAGTCCTGCGCCACTTATTCTTTTAGCTACACTCAGTGCCGTCTAGCGTTATCCTTCGCGTCTTTATTCTTTCCGTCCCGTTAAAGGGTCGGTTTGTTGTCCTAGCTTATTGGTGTGAAATCGTGACAATGGTTGCTGTTTGGCGGACTACAGACTACAAACAACAGTGAAAATAATGATACCACAAACTTCAGGGAAAGAGATGCTAATCTAAAATAGGAACAGTGATTACAGAACCCGGAAATATTACGAGCACGTTGCACGTCACTTACCGACATAATATTCGGGGTCCCCATAATAGCCGGCATGTGCCGCAGAAGCACACACTCGGCTGCGCCGTCGATCACGGACAATGGACAGGCGAGGTGCAGGCAATATGGGTGTGCCTAAACAGGTTGCATCAAATGGAGCCCGGAGGCGACATTGTTATTGAATCTCCGCAGAAGGTGCTGACCTGGCTTCTTGGATTTATTAGTTCTCGGTTCGACGGAGGACGATAATAGAACGAGGCGTTAGCATCCACTGTGAAGTTTGCTATTGACAGCACCAAAAAGCTTATGTTCGGACAATTAGTATGCTTAGCAGTCCATCTTCGAAGAACAGTCTAGATGAGGCCTGTCTCAGCGGCCATTTTGCCTGTCTTGCATCCTTCCTGAAGGAAGCTCGGCAAACCCGACGACCTCAAAAAGTTGTGGTGAGAACAAAGTAAGCTGTGATGGAACATAAAGGAATGCCAATCCTGTCGAAGCTACAGAGGATGTCATGACCTGCACCTTGGCACTTTGAAATGCAACAACCGCCTGCTCTTCGTAAGGCAACAAACCACACCCAATCATCTCGATAAGCAGCGCCGAGATAGATTAAGCCGATGGGAATGCACCGTCCGTGCATTTAAAGTCGTTTGCAGAGTCTTGGAGAACATTCTATGGTGGCGTATATTTTAAGCTTAATTTAATCTACGCTCCATGATATCATTTCGATACGGGCATGATTTGGAAGTGAATATAAGACTTCGCCTGCACCACACACACACACACACACTCATTTCTACACATATATTGCGGTTACCTTGACCACGAGGCCACCAGAATGCTTGGTTTACATATAGGAGGATTGAACCGGCTTGGAGGTGACGTTGTCCGGTGTTGGACCACATCTACGCCACATGAGTAACTTGGCGTGGATGCTGGGCTTGTGTATTTAAAGCCACGTTGAAGTTCAACAGAAAAATGGAAACCAGATAATTCAGGTCACCAGAAATTTAGAAGAGCACTCGGCAAACGACAACACTGTCAGTTTATACAAACACCCTAACAGAAAATGAAGCCTACTACCATCCTGCTTACGTTCTTGGGCATTGCGGCTGCGATGCCGGATTCTGCGACAGAGTCAACGAACGCCGTTGCAGGCGCCAGTCGCCGTCGCCGTCTCGAGATTACGTTTTGCCGTATCGAGAACTTTGAAGACTGCGACATCATCCAAGCCGCCGAACACGATCTGTGCAGTAAGTGGCTGAACGTACATTTAATCAAAACCATACAGACACTGACAAGTAGACGCTGTTCCTGCATCCCTGAATGACCGCATCCGGTCCATCAGCTTCCATGGTGCTGACCAGTGCACCTTTTACAAGTGAGTTCACAAGTCAACATTCCAAACTCGTACAACACCCGTGCTGACAAATGCAGCGACGTTGG
The DNA here is from genome assembly GCA_029298735.1 of Ophiostoma sp. CBS 140.51. NCBI lineage: Eukaryota > Fungi > Ascomycota > Sordariomycetes > Ophiostomatales > Ophiostomataceae > Ophiostoma > Ophiostoma sp. CBS 140.51. The sequence goes on from JANSLP010000129.1 coordinate 57,129, forward strand.
CTGCACTGGACGTAGCTTCACGGATGCCGGGTCCGTGCCGGAGGTGCACAAGAAATTCCGTGACCGCATCAGCTCGTACCGCTGCACCTAAGAGAATGTGGACAGGAACATAACATAGGGAGCACTTGATGTTGCTCTGATTCTGGCTCAGAGAGCAGGGGTTTTCCAACGGAATACATTGAGCAAACTAATCAATTTTATCTCTGTTTTATCTATTTAAATACAATGAGACACACATCATTGCTTCTTCTCCGCCTCCGCCTTGTCGGCCTTCTCTGCATCGCCGCCAGGGATCTGGAAGGTTGACCGTTTAAAAGTAGGCGCAGGAGGCCAAGCGGCCGCCTTGTATGCGCAAGAGAACTCATGCCTGCCAGATCCAACCGTGTTGCCCTCGTCAGGCTCCGCCTCGGACGGCAGAATGACAACTGCGTTGGCGTTGGGGGGCACAGTAAGGCTCATGTTGAACTTGCCATTGGCCTCGTCAATCTTCCACGAGCACTCAATGCGGCCGTAGGGGCTCTCATAGGCCACCTCGGCCTTGGTAATTGTGCCACCAGGAACGGGCTTAACCTTGATGGTGCGCCACCCAGGTGTCTGAGGGGCGATGCCGCCAACAGTCTCATGCAGCCAGTTGGCCACCGAGCCCAGTGCGTAGTGGTTGAAGCTGGTCATCTCGCCCGGGTTGATGGTGCCGTCGGGCAGCATGCTGTCCCAGCGCTCCCAGATGGTGGTGGCACCCATGGTGACGGGGTAGAGCCACGAGGGACATCCCTTTTCAAGTAGCATGCGGTAGGCCATCTGGTGGTTACCCGTTTCCGACAAAGCATGGGTAATGACGGGGGTGCCGGCAAAGCCTGTGGCGATGCGGTACTTGGCGGCCTGAATGAGATGGCCCAGACGCTGGGCCGCCCGCTCCGTCTTTTCTGGGCTGTCAAAGAGGCCAAACCGCAGGGCCAGCGCATAAGCCGTCTGGGTGTCGCCCACAAGGAGTCCGGACGACGCCACATACTCGCGGCCAAACGCGGCCTTGGTCTTGGCCGCTTCTTTGGTGTACCGCTTGGCATCTTCCGTTTCGCCGAGTAGGGTGCTAATCTTGCTAATGACCTCGAGAACGCGGACCAGGTAGCAGTCAGCCACCAGAATGACATCGGTGCGTCCAGCGGCAGCGTCCTCGGGCGGTGCCGCAGGGTCAAGCCAGTCACCAAACTGCCAGGCATTCTGGTCCCACAGACCGTTGGCTCCGCGGGGGATGCCCTTGTCGACCCACAGCTTCATGCTGGGGTACTGTCTGCGCACGACCTCAAGATCGCCCGAGCTGGTGTAGAGGTCCCACGGTGTGAGCACGGTGACATCGTGCCAGACACTCTGTGCGCCAATGTCGTCGCCGAGAACATCAGGGACAACAAGACCGGGGTAGCCCGGGCCATTTTCGCGCAGTTGTTCGGCCAGCACGTCCTCGAGCCAACTGCCCAAAAAGCCTTGCGTGTTGAAAATGAAGCTGGCCGAAGGGCAAAACACTTGGATATCGCCCGTCCAGCCAAGACGCTCATCACGCTGCGGGCAGTCGGTGGGCACCGAGAAGAAGTTGCCCTTCATACTGCGGATGACATTGTCGTGCAGAGTGTTGACGAGTGGCTCCGAGCAAGAAAACCAACCGGTCCGCTTCATGTCGCTGTGCATGACAAGTGCAGAGATCTCATCGTTGGTGGGCAGCCCATCATTGGTCGGCCATCCGTCGATCTGCACGTAACGGAAGCCGTGGAAAGTGAATTTGGGTGACCAAGTGGCCGGCTGGTTCTGCTGAGACAAAAAGACGTTGTCCTTTTGCGTGGCGGTACGAAGAGGACGGGTGCCCAGCTCGTCGTGCTCAAGCACCTCGGCATGGGTGAAGGTGATGACATGTCCGTCCTTGTCGGCCTTTGGAAGGCGTACTTGAAGCTTGCCGACCAGGTTCTGGCCAAAGTCGATCAAAGTCTTGTCAGATGCCGACTTGAAGATCTTGAGCGGCTGGACCGTCTCCTTCGCACGGACAGGTGGAGTGTCGGACGCAACAAGCTTGGCAGAGGGAAACTCGAGCTCCTCGGTGGCCAACCATGCATCCCCACTGTCGTCAAACTTGGCGTCGCTATTCCATCCTGCCGTTGTCTTCTCTTCGCGAGCATCGTAGTCTTCACCGTCGTAGATTTCAGCACGGACCGTTGCACTGTTGTGTGCTTTCCAGGTGTTGTCGGATACCAAAGTGAATGTCTTGTCACCGTCCTTGAACCGCACTTCGAGTTGTGCGAGGAAAGCAACGCGGTTGCCATACAGCCAGCGATTATTGCCCCAAGCAATGCGACCGGCATACCATCCCTCGGCCACCTCGACACCCAGAACGTTGGCTGCACTCTTTGCTGTCTGGAGCTGTTCCGTGACGTCAAAGGTTGAGTAGATGAGCCGCTTCTTGTAGCCCGTCCAGCCAGGTGCCATCTCCTCATCACCGATTCGCTGGCCGTTGATGGATGCTTCATACAGGCCATGTGCCGTGATGTAGAGGCGGGCCTGCGAAATGGCACCGGCGTTATCGGGAAGAGAGAACGCCTTCCGGAACAGCAGAGGGTTCAGTGTCTCCTTCTTTTCCGGCGGCGGAAGTGAGGATGCCGTCAATTTTGCTGTCCAGTCGGCCTTGTCAAGTAGAGCCGTCTCAACAGTCACTGGGCTCGACCAGTCAGTGCTTGAAGATGTGCCGTGTGCCCGGACCTTGACCTGGACAGACTCTCGCGACGCCAGAGCCCGCCATGGCCAGGGCACCATGACCGAGTCGGCACTCTTGACGGTAAACGTCTCTGGCTGCTGTGTGGCGTCTTGTCCCGAAAATTGAATCTCGTACGACTCTTGGATCCAATCTTTCACGTCGTCATCGTTGTCGAAGCGCCACGAGATTCGAGGTTTGGCATGGCCGATGCCGAATCCCGTGGGATGGTGCTCGAATGTGACTGAGGAAATTCGAATAGGAGACATGGTGAGAGTTTGAGAGGAGTCGGAGGAAGAGAAGGGTGAAGGAGTTGTTGGTTGTAGAGAGAGACAAAAAGACTGCACGGTACGCGTCCAGGGATTTGTTTTATTTGCTGCAAATCTGTAGTAAATTCATTGCATCACTCCATGTCACTGCTGGGATTTTCTGTGCTGATGCTGATCGCTCATTGGGGCCAACATGCCGACAGGAGCAAGGTCCTGTTTCCCACCACGTTCCTCATCTTGCACCGAGCTTTCGGGCAGCACTTGTCCGAAAGACCATGCTTTACCTACAGACTCGTCCTTTGAATTGATGGCAACCCCCGCCTTCCCGCATTGTCTGATTTGGTTGTAGTTTGTCTCGCTGTATCATTGTCGACCATATCTTCATCTCGCCATCTGTCAACATTACTGGCCGATTGGCTATTCTTTTATCTCTGCCTTGAAGCTCTCCCTCCACGGGTATCGACATCCATTGAATTCAATACAACACACTAGGACGGTATTATCTTCACGGAGATGCCCCCTTTTTTACACCCATGGTTCGCCGTTGGGATGCCAAGTCCAGTCTCTCCTCTCATCAGATTCCCCCCTTCCCCGCGATATCGACAAGGAGCGGCATCCGACCGCAAAACATACTCCTGGTGTGGCTCATCGTCGCAAAATGCACCGAGAAATCCGCCTGTTTGGTAATAGCCTCGGGTTCAAACGCAGGGGGATGAAATGAACCAAGTGTCACAAAGTGCTTGCTGACCGTAAGTGACTGTTGGTGGCTGTTGGTTCCCATCTCGCTCGCGGGGAAGGGATGCCCGTTCCAGGTTTATTGTGTCTCGAAATTTTAGTCCCACATCGTTCATGTGGCACGTCCGGCTCATCAGATGAACAAACACCAAACAGGAAAGCAGACAAAAGACAAAAGTCACAAAATAGAGGGTGGACCCACTGCAGCGGAACTCGCTTTCTTGGCTGTCTGGCTCTTTCCTCCTTCTTTTGGTTACGCTTTCTGACACGAGCTGAATTGGAAGGACCGGACCAACACCGAAGGATTTGGCCAACGGAACCACAAAATGGACACTTGGGACGGACCAAAACGCTGCAGCGGACCAAACATGGCCACTCTCACTGTCGATCTTTGCGGGGGAAAAGCGAAATGTTGACATGGGGCCCCGCGTTTCATTTTATGGCAACAGTCTGCCAAATTACCAGGGAATCGGGACTAGGTTGACTTTCCAAAACTCGTCTAAAATGTACACTTTCGCCCAAAACATCCTCATGTCACGTTAAAGCTGAGTTCTACGTCCGACGTACCGCGTACCCCCTCACCTCTCACACCTCAAGTCGACTCCTAATCGTCTCTAGTTGGACTCTTGTCGCCTTCAGTTGACTCTTGTTTCTTGACTTTCGGTGCATATGCGGCCGAAGAGCACGCGGCGACGAGACTGGGGATCGAAGATCCGGGGTTACCCAAAGCACCAAAGTCCTTTGTCAGAGCGGACACCGAATCTTGGCTACTGGGGATCCTCGACAAAGTTAGCACATAAACACGCGAAAAATGCGTGGGAAAATGAGCGTAGACGAGGGTAAAGTTACGGTCGGTGTCGGTATAAAGACGACCGTAGATCCTTTTCAAAAGATAAATAATAAAACAAGTAGTTCCGCTCTTTTTATTTGTGGATTTTGTGGAACATTCAACATCCGTTGACATCGCCGGCAATTGTCAGTTTTGCATTGACCTTTATTCACAGCACCTCTCGTCTCTTTTCTTCTATTTCCGTGCATGCCCGAGGCGAAGCTTCAGCATGGCCAACAACGATATTGATTCTAGGCCCCTGGAGACCGTGACCAGCACGGAGAAAGCCGGCATCTCCCACGTGGAACAGTCCGTCCTCGACGACTTCAGCCTTGCCAAAGTCGACGGTTATGTCAGCTACGGCCTGGCCAAGTCCCGGTTCGATAACTTGACCATCCCGCAAACCATCTGGACCTTCAAGCGTGTCATTATCATCATCATCTCGGTCTACACCGGCTACATCTGTGAAGGTTTCGAGGTAAGCAGGTTTACCCTCACCGTGCCCATCGGTCATCGACAATATCATGTTAACTAACATGTCAACAGCTCAACTCCTCTGGCTCCGTGATTGCCAATGCCGGCTTCATCAAGCAGTTCGGTTCTGGTGACGAGACCGGTGTGAGATCACTCAGCACGACTTGGGGTATGTTGTCCACCTATCCAGTACTTATGCATCATGACTGTATCTACATATAACTAACGACGACTTACAGTGTCTACCTGGTCCGCTCTTCTCGTATGCCTCTCCCACACTCTATATTCCACGTGGTCTCGTGGATGTATTACTAACAGTCATAGAACGTTGGCCAAATCCTCACTTTCACTCATGTCTCTTGGTAAGAATACACCCACCTCTGATTTTATTTACATGTATTTGGCTCTAACGTGGGTTTAGGTTCGCCGACAAATTCGGCCGCAAGGCTTCATTTTATCTTGCCTGGACATGGCTTGCTCTTGTAGGTTGTACTGGCTTTTTGAATGTTATAATACATACTGACTTTTCATAGGGATGCGTGTTCATCAACGTCGCCAAGTCCCCCTCTGTTTGGGCAAGTTGAACCAGAACCAGAATAGTTGTCCATGATGGGCTGTCACTAACACAGGAGACAGGCGCTCGGAAAGCTTTGCAACGGTGCAGGTGTCGGTGTCCTTCAGTAAGTCCTTCATGCAACCATTTCTTTAGGCATTCGGCATATACCGCACAGGATGTAACTCTAACCAATACTAGGGTGACATGCCAGATCTACGCCATGGAGGTTAGCCCCAACAAGATTCGTGGTGGTCTGGTCACCTTCCAGGCAGTGTGGTAAGTTCTATACACCGCTTTTATTCAGCCCCTGAGGCTATTATTTGATACACATGCTGACAACACGTCCACAGGAGTGACATTGGTGGCATTATCATCGCCGTGATGATGCAGCAGCTCAACTCGAAGTACCCCGACAACTACCTCCTTGCCATGCGAATCCTCTGGGCCCCGATTGGCCTGATGCTTATCTGCTGGATCCTCGCTCCCGAGTCCCCTTGGTTCCACGCCCGTCACGACAACAAGGAGAAGGCTCTCAAGTCTATGCGTTGGCTGTACGGTGGTGTCGAGGGCTACGACTACGAGGAGGAATACTCGATTATCGTCAAGACAATTGAGCACGAGAAGGGTCTTTTGACGAGCAAGTTTAACACCTTGGAGATTTTCAAGGGCATCAACCTGGTGAGTCTAATCAGTCTAAAAACAAGGTGGTATCCCGACTGAGCTAACACCTATCTACTAGAAACGTACCTTGACCGTTATGGTTCTTTCCGCTGGCCAGCAACTCGCCGGTCTCGTCATCATCAGCACCTACTCTACTTGTATGTTACAACACTTTTGTTCCCTTTTCTTGTTAAAGTACAAACATTAACAAATTGGCAGACTTCTTCTCGCTGGCTGGCTTGGATGACCCATTCCTTTGCACCGTCATCATATCGTAAGTTAATGCACCCGCCGTGATATTTGACATAGCAAAAGTTATTGAGCGGCTCGTTTCTAATCCCACTCCTTCTTGTAGTTGCGTCAACCTCTTCTCCATGATCTGCTGGTGTTTGTCCACTGATTTCGTTGGACGTCGCTTGATTGTCAACTGTTGCCAAACATTCGCAACTGTCATTCTCTTTGTCGTCGGTGCTCTGTGGTACACAGGTGCTCAAGACGGCAGTGTTACTGGTGGCACTGTTTTGGTAAGTTTTATTCACTAATGAGGTCTTGGTACTTGCCCAAATTGACTGACCATTTTCTGTCTCCAGCTCGTCATTTGCTGTTTGTGGAGTTTTGCCTTCCAGCCTATCGGCATGTCCTACTACCTTTACTCGGCCGAACTGCCCTCTGCTTTCCTGCGCAGTAAGTTTGCGTGTCCACAAAATTACCGTTCACATTTCGTGCCTCTAGCTTAACTAACATCACAACAGCCAAGACTGGACCCGTCACCTTCTTCGTCAACTCCATTCTGGGTATTGCTACATGGTGAGTTTTTGAAAACATGTGTTTCTCAAGCTTAAGTAGTTCTTTCACTGACCCTATAATTCAGCTACGCTACCCCGCCCATGCTTCTCAAGATGGGAGTCAGGTCAGGTTTCGTCTTTGGCGCCTTCTCCGTGCCCATCTGCATTCTCATGTGGCTCATGGTTCCTGAGACCAAGGGGTAAGTTTGCACCACCTAAGTATTCCAAACAGACGCATGGCTGTAAAAATATGACTAACTTTAAAACAGTCGCTCGGCTGCTGAAATCGACGAGCTGTACGAGCGCAAGATCCCCGTCTGGAGATGGACAAAGACGGTCACCGCCGTCGAGGAGGAGATGCAGACTGTTACCCAGATCAAGGGTGATGTCAGAGGTGAGACTAAGGAGATCGCCTAGATTATTGTGGGCGGTGTTCCAGCACGGCGATGGCGATTTGCAACATCACTTTAGTTTGCGGAATCTGCACAGCGCAACTTGAGCATATACCGCCAATTGTACATGGCGGGCGCTCTACACGGATTCGGGGGGTTAGAGGTCTGCGGTAGTGTGTGGTACTCGGTCATATCTGTCCAAAACGACGCCAAAGGCTCGCCAAAGGCCGTAGAAAATGACAGCTTCACTATTTTAGTCACCAAATAGAACATATAGTGTCACAATATTGTGATGGTTTATGGTACTCTATATGTGAGTCGCATTTTCACATCCTGAAGAATCGGATGCGGACAATTCGTATTGAACGGGCGACGCCTGACAACGAACGTTGGGCTCAAGTCCGCATTGGGGCATTGTTGTCTTGTGGTGGGACTGGATAGAATGTGCTTGCATATGCAGAGAAAATGTGCACTTTGTCAAATCTTCGGCCAAATACACGTGTTCCATTTACTTAAGGCGACACCAAGCCGGCCAGAGAATATGCAAAGAGAGAGGCTTAGACCAGACTGGCCAAATATGATTGGGCTACGGGTAGCCATTTTAGAGACGAGAACTACGATGGAACACTACCGAGTGTGTATGCTGCTACATCGGCTCATGACGGTTTTTATTTTCCTTTTCTCGCTCATATCATACTGTTTTCGATGCCCATTAAGAAATCATATCTTCATGCTACAACTTCACGTCGATCACACCATGCCAACGACAGCGATGGCACAAAGGCAGGGTACTTCCAATGGGGATGAACTCTGCAGTACCTGTGCAAGTTTGCAGCTTACCCCTCGACAATTTGTTCTCCTTCCCGGCGATCCTGATTACCCATACCGATCAGAGACAAAAGACCCGACAGATCTTGGAAACTTAGAGGCCATGTCACAGCGCAAGTCATGTCCGCTATGCCAATTTATCTATGCCACCCTTAAGGGCCAAATTATCGAGAAGCAGGCTGGACGAACACCAACTGAAGACGCAGTAAAGGCACGAGCTGCTATCAGAGTCAACTTCTCTTGGAAACAACCTTACGAGGTCTACCCAACTTTTGGAGACGAAGAGGGCGAACATGGTTATTATGGACCTACTGGGCCTTTCATACGGTATTTAAATCTGTTACCGTACCTACCAGAAGACGGCACTGACTACGTCGATATTTACATGCCGAGTTGTGGAATCCACCTTGTTGAGAACGACCTACCGGAAACAGTCCCACCAGTTCCCCCTGTCGAGAGGCATCTTCTTACCCGGCTGCGAAAACCTAATGCCATCGACTTTGACCTTGTCCGCCAGTGGATCACTGAGTGCAAGGCCCGGCACCGTCGGACATGCTGCCTCTACACCCAAAAGACACTAGACTCTTTGGAGCACCACTCATATCACCCAGCAGACATGGTTCCCGAGTTCAGGTGCATCGACGTTGGGCTCCATTGCCTGGCGATAGTCCCCTCAGGAACTCTGTATGCGGCGTTGAGCTATGTATGGGGTACGCAACCGTGTTATCGTACGGTACGAGTAGATGTCGCCAGAAACGAGCAACCTGGGGCCTTTGCTGTCATGGGGAGTGGCTACAATGACCTGCCACAGACAATCCGCGATGCCATGTATGCCGCACGAGAGATGGGCATCCAGTATCTGTGGGTTGACAGTGTTTGTATCGTTCAAGACGACGACGATGTCCGGCAAAAAACGATCCAGAGCATGCACATGGTGTACTGCGCTGCCGATGTGGTGCTCGTGGCGGCGGGGTCTCAACAAGCCCACGCCGGAATTTCTGGCGTACGACCTTTAGCCGAAGGAGACCACGGGGCGGGACAGGAGCGGGGCCCGCATGAGAAAATACGACCGCGCCAGAACATCTTGGAGCTGGCAACAGGCTTTCGTCTAGCGGAAGGCAGCGGGTGGGCCGGAAATGAGGGAGAGTACTATTCGAGAGGCTGGACAATGCAGGAAGCACATTTTGCCACACGCAGCGTCATATTCCGAGACGGGCAAGCCACCTTTCGTTGCAGGTGTATCGGAATCCAACAAGAAGTGAAAGAGGATGATCCCCTGGGCAAATGGGATCGCTACGAAGACAACAACGAAATGCGGGAACTGGGAACTCCCCGGTACGACCTTATCTCAGAGTACACAAAACGAAAACTGACAAGGATTGACGACGTCTACCACGCCTTTACAGGTATAGCTCGCGAGATTGCCGTCAAGTATAGCTCGGAATTTTGTCACGGCCTGCCGACCAGGTTTATCGACAACGCCCTTCTCTGGCAGCCCTTGCGAGACCCCGGCATACGGTATGCCCCTGGCACCATTGGTGTCTGTGGGCCAAGCTGGTCATGGTCTGGATGGCGGGGAAAAGTGTATTATCTTTTTCACAGTGATACTAGAGCTTGGACAGACGACAAACATCTCATGGCAAAGAGAATGCGAGCAGGGTCATGGATAGCGTGGTACCAGCGCGAGCAGCATGCCTCAACTAAATGTACACCACTTGTACGACATCGCTATGGTCCATGTGACGATGACGATAGTGGCATTGAGGCGGCATTCCAACTAGAGCAGCATTTTTCTGGTCTGGATTGCAGCCAAACGGAGCCAACAGCTGTGGTGCTTGGAGCTTCTCATGGCGCATGGCCCTCGACTTATATAAAGGACACATTAAGCCGCTATCCCGGATCCGGGTTTTTGCAATTCTGGACCGTTTCCATTCGTCTCACCATGGACGAGGAGAAGTTCACACGGCGTCTTTCAGGCGGCCATATGCTGTGTGAACTCTTAGGCCGCAGCGGCGCCTATGTTGGCAGCATTTCTGTTCATCCAAATTGGCTGAAGCAACAGGATTCTACCAACGGCGGCGGACTGCTCCCCCAAGTCAGGGAGTTTATCATATTGTGTCAATATAATGACAAGCTGCAGCTCATGCTGATAGAGTGGGTAGCACCAGATTGCAAACGATGGACCAGTGGACGAATTGGGCCAGTAGCTCCAGGAATGGAGACCAAAGAAGCAGGGTCGGCATATGCAGAGCGTGTTGCCATCGGTAGCCTAGATATCGGCATGGTCGGCGAGGCGCTTGATGGCGGACCAGAATGGAAGGAAATCATTTTGGGGTAGTAAGACGGGGTCCGGCGCACGATAGAATCAATGTAGATAATATACCCGCCGAAAAACCTCTCTGACGTCCCTGCAAATCGCGGCCCGTCTTTCGGGGCCAAGCGGCATTCAACTAGTTTGGTAGACCATCGACAGTGGAGAGCATCAGGGTGGGCCACGACTGGATATGGCCTGAAGCATTGCATGGTGCATTAGGTGATGGTCCAGAGTAGAAGGAGATCATTTTGGGATGACAAGGAAGGGGGCTTTGAAGTGTGTTGGATGAAGAATGCAGATGTCATTAGATTGGAATAGAAGTCGTAAATATTATCGATGATTTAAAAAAAAAGAAAGAAAGTGTGGTATTCCTAGAAAACGCCAGTCCCGATGAGTGGTGACCTCCCCAAAATGCACCCAAAATGTGTCGCTAAACAAATACAAGACGCCGAAATGTCTACATATTATTCCTTCCACCGTATCTCTTACAATCGCTCCGGCCGGCGGATGCACAGCTCCCGTTGTGTGTATGTGCAGAATCGTACGCTCGCCAACACCAGCCGCTTCCAGTCAGGCAGCTCGGCAGCACATCGTGGGGCATGTACCGACACGTATTGGATGGTCTCAACATGGTTGTCGTCGTCTAAAACGACGGGTAGTCGTTCTGCCCAGCCGCACTCAACAGCAGCAGCCGCATCGGCTAGCGACAGGATCATATGGGCACTGCCATCGGCGTGCAGATGTAAATGCTCGCCGTGGGTCGGCATTAGCCAGGCAGGTAAGTCGAGGCCGCAGTCGACAAAGATGCCCTTGGCGACGATCTCGCCGGCATGTTTTGCACACTCGGAAGGCCGTAAACGGACAGTATCGTGGTTGGCCCAGACGGTGGACTTGATAAAGTCGGCCATGTCGAAGCGAAGGCGGTCGAGAGAGTCGACGTCTCGTTGGCGGCGGCCGCGGGGATGTATGTGGGAGTGTGTGTATGGTAATGGCGAAGGGTCTTTGTTGAGAAGATCGTGATTCAAGGTGCTACCCGTGAGTGGGAGACCTGTCCGCCATGCGAGCGGCCGGTGGTCGAGGAAGCTTGTGAGGTTGTGAGGAATGGCATAAAAGTTGGAGGAGAGGTTGTCGTCGTCGTCATCGCCGGTGAGGCGGTCATTGTCGTCTTCAAGAGCACTGTTTGTGCGGTGCAAAAAGCTGTCATCACTGGTGTAGCTGCTACTGGGACTGTTGCTATTGTTGGCTGTAGGCCGTGTTGCCGAAACGAATGGTGAAGACATGATGGGAGCGGCCATGGTTGTGTTTGTTGTGGCGGTTGGAAATGTGTCGATTGAGGAAACCAGGTCGATGCATGCGGAGTGAGAGAGGTTGCGCAGGTGTTGATATATGTCGTAAGCTCTGAAGTGACGTGTCGTTCCTTCCTCACGAGAGAAGGGTGTCGAAACAGGAGAGGAAGGAAGGAGGTGGCGGAGGTCGTGCTGTTTTGCTTTGTCGCTGCTTCCCTGTCAGGAATTGGGAAAGAGGAGACGTAAGAGTGGGGGTGTTTAATGGGGCAACGGCCGGGCCGCAGCCCCACTATAAACCTTATATCCGAGCCTATTCCAACCAATGCCGTGCAATCATTTCAGCCTTTTGCTGTGTTTTTGCTGTTTTTTCTGCTGTCTGAATGGTGTTTGGCCCGTTAGCCCGTGCTCGGTGATTAAAATCCGAGTGTTCCGTAGCGGCCGCGCTGCTGCCTACAGAGGATTGCGACTGGATTTGACAGTGTAATTCCTAACAGGGACTTGAGGGAAAATGCCGATTCAGCGCCGTAAAACTCCCATCTTCCACCAGAAATGTCTCGGGGCTCGGGCTCGGACGGCGCCAGGAATTTGAATTTGACCTTCTGGGGCACAGGATGAGTCTTCAATTTCGTTCTCGTTCTCGCTTATTATAACCGTTGTTTTCGTCTTTCGATGTCCTTGACGTTACGGACTTTATGACACCCCGTCCCGTTTTTCATTGCTTTAAAATGATGTCTATTTCATTTCTATTCTGGTGCATCGGTCTAATTGTCGAATCCCCGACTTTGTCATGACTTTTCTGCCTCCTTCGACGCGTCGGCCTCCGCGGACGCTGCCCACGCCTTGTAGTCGAATCCCAGCTGCTCCAGCTTCTGAATACCAAAATGCTTTTCACCCAATGCCCGCGCCGCAAGCTTTATCATTGGGAACCGTTCACGCGTCCAGGCCTTTTCGGGACCCCAGTACGGCGGCAGTTTGCCGATACCTTCATTTGGAAGGAGATCAGGATTCCGTGCAGCCTGCATGCTACGGTCATGTAGCCGGTTGATGTACTCGACGTCACGTGGGAAAGCGAGATTGTGAAGCTGTTTGCCGATGCCCTTTTCTGCAATGAGCTCGTCGAGCCAGTTCTGCATCATCTCGGTCGACGGCAGCGGGAGACGACCTGAGAAAAGACGGGCGACCCATGCACTCTGGGCCTCGGCGACGGGGAATGGGACAATGCGCTGCGGAATACCTAGGAAAGTGAGAGTCGGCTCATGGACGGAGAGGATGTGATCGTAGAGACCCGGGACGTGTGAACCATCGGGGACGGTGATGTGCGGCTCGAGGCTGCGCAGGAATGGGCAAGAGTAAAAGTAACCGGTACAAAAGACGACAGCATCAATGTTTGTCTCGACAACACCATCGGCAAAGCGAACACCGCATTGAGCGGGAAGAAACTCGACAATTTCAGGGACATTGCGAATCGGTGGCGGTACATCGTCTGTAGATGCCACTGCTGGCGTGCTGGTTGTACTTGGGTTCGGCTTCTCCTTCTCCGAGACGAGGACGGGTGACTGAGCTACTGTCGCGATTTGAGCACTGAGATCAATGCCCGATGCTGAATTGCCAACCACAATCACCTTCTGGCCCTTGAAGGGATCTGGTCTCCTGTAGAACTTGGAGTGTGTGACAACGCCGGGATGGGCCTCGTTGAAGGCGGCCAGACCAGCGATATCAGGTACGAATGGGTCGTTGTAGTGACCGTTGGCAACGACGACCGCATCAAACTCGGTCATCCGTTTTGTGCCGCTTGGGACATGCTGAGTGTCAATCTCCCAGGCCGCTGATTTAACGCCTGCTGCTTTCGTTCGTCGCACTTCCAAAACTTGCGTCTCCAGAGACAATAGTGACGAGACATTCTCCGCGTTCTTGTGTAGATACTTCTGGACAACGACGTGTGGTGGGAAGAGTGCGCTGCCTTCAGGGAACGGCTGGTCGCAGTAGTTCATGAGTGTGTGCGGGATGTTCGTCTCGAGCTGGTCGTAAACAGGCGACACGACCACGGGCGGTGCAGCATCGGCATCGTTGTCGTCGTGAACTAGAGTATCTGGCCGATCTGACGGCTTCGTGCGAGGGATTGTGAAATCACTGTCGACAACGTGCAGCGGTGTGTAGTTCCAGAGACCGCCGGCCGTTGCACGTTGGTCAAAGACCTCGATCTTGGAGAACTTGTTCTCGGCTTTCAAGTATCTGGAGGTGTTAGCCGAGGCGGCACAAAATATAGAGACAGTCAAGTGTTGCCTACTTTGCTGCTGCAAGACCGCAAGCACCGGCGCCGATGACGGCCACGCGGTCGACTTTGAGTGTTCTGTCGCTAGCCATCGAAGAGGGTGTGGAATTGCTCAGATGCCGTGAGAAATGAATCACGACAGACGTGTGTTGTGAAGACACTTGATGTCGAACAACTTGGTGTCGAACACAAGAGTAGAGGTTGAGCATAGCTCCAGTGGTCGACCACGTAATGGTTTGCCGCGATAAAGTGACATGGGTGAGCTAACAATGGACAGCTTTGTGCCAGCGTCGGGCAGGAGCCGCCCCATTGACCATTGCGACCATGATCCTAGGCCGCTATCGGCCCCACAATGGCGTGCTCCCGACTTTTGACGCCAGCAATTTTTGTTTCCTTTCATTCATTTCTTTTGTCGGAGCGCGTCCGACGCCAAACGACGCCAGAAATCACCCAATACGGCAATGTTTACAAGTGTTTAATCCCGACAAGGGTCATGCAAGACGAAGACTGCCATGGGTGTAAGACTGTTGGACAACTGTAGGCAAAGGGACCATTTATTCAAGATGGCTACCCTGCATTTGACCTGCAATTGTCGGGTGTCATCCGCCAGCTTGAATTCGTCTTTGCATTCGTAAAGATAACGAATTATTACTTTACATTTTTGTCGGGATCGTGCGACGAATCTTTGGCAGTTTTTGACAAATCCGCGCACAACCAGCGGAGATGAAACCCAACATCCACCGTTTCCGGGTCCGGCGGCCCACTCAAAATCAAAACCGAGCAGCACCGACACCACTACACAATGATGCCCACCGGATAGACAGCGGAGACAGCACACCGGTTCCCGACCGCAATGGACGCGCCGCATCACCTAGCCGCCGTCCCCGGACCCGCCACTCTATCCCGGCCTGCGACCATTGCCGGCGATTCAAGAAGAAATGCAGCCGGACATTCCCCGTTTGCGCTCTCTGTGCCAGCACAGGCCATGCCTGTTCATTCTCAACGGCGGCGGCCAGCAGTGAGGCCCAGATGCACCACTTGCGGGCACGTATCGCCTGGTTGAGTCAACATGTCAACGCATCGCTGCCACCGGGGCAAGCTCCGGTCGAAACAATCAAGACAGGGCTGGACCTTGAGTTGACCACTGCCATGGCAGCAAGAAGTCAGCTTTCATCACCATCATCAACCATGGCAGTCGATGCTCTACGAGATATGAGGCGAGATGTCATGCCCGAAGTCCATCCGCAGTCTGTCTCGCCAAGCAGTAGCACTGGCGCGACCGTCACTTGTGCCAGTGATGCATCGTCAACAACACTTCCTCAAGACGCCTTGGCTCGGAGACTAGTCGACGCATATTTCCGGAACGTCAACCGGGCCTACCCGTTTGTGGACAGAGAAAAGGTCCTCCGTGATCTCGAGATGGCTGCAGATGACGGCGATGCTGCTTCTGGTTCGGGATCCGGTGCTACTTTGCTCTACCTCATCATGGCCATTGGCTGCACGACACTTCAACGTGCTGGCCAAATATCATCCGACGTGGCTGCCAAGTTCCATGTCAACTACACCGAGATTCTGCAAGAGTGCTTTGGTCGTGAAGAGGACGTTGAGTCAGTGCAGATTTTGGTCCTGCTGGCCCTCTACTCTTTCTTTGACCCAAATGGTGCGTCCGCCTGGTCCATTGTCGGAATGGTGTCGAGACAGGCCATTCTATTGGGTCTGAGCAGAAGGGTACGTCCTGAAGAGACATCTGGCTCCATGACTGTCGTTGCAGCTGAGTTACGCCATCGACTCTTCTGGAGTATATACATTTTGGACAGAATGATTGCTGCATCAAGAGGTCTACCAGTGGCCCTTGTCGCCGAGAACATCGACGTTCCACTACCAAGTCTCACCATTGATGAATTTGCATCACCAGCACGTGCGACCGCTGCATCCATTCTCCAGACGAGTCGACATGTCATTCAACTTCGTCAACTGGAAGATCGCATTCTGCGTGAGGTCTATTCTCGAAAGCAGGCGGAAGTCAGTTCACTTGCACCTGCCGACCGTCGTGCCCTACTTCAAGACATACGTTCCGAGATCGAGAACTGGTACAGCAGTGGTTGTCTACTGTCACCACTTGAGCTTGAGCCAGACAACGTTCCCATCCACAACTCCATCACTTGGTTGTCAGCTAGATACTACAACATTCTGCTTCTCCTTTACTACCCATCACACTTCAACGGGTTTTCCCCGACTGTCTCCCGTGCTGAGCTTTTGAGATTCGCACAGAAATACCTGCAAGCAACGGCCGCTCTTCACCAACAACGCCAACTGCCTCTCAACCGAGTCACACTATGCCGGCTACTGCCAGTCAGCTTATTGTTGATGCACATATTTATGGCCTATGCTGCCGAGGGTGCAGCTTTCCCAGCAGCCGACGATGTGCCCGTGCTTGTCCATATAGCCGAATCATTTGTAGAGGGCTGGACACAGGCAACACAGGCAGGACACATATTACGTCGCTTCTTGGCCGTTGTGTCTAGCTTCTCTGGCATGGGAGGCCCTTCTCCTGGGCCAGGTTATCCACCAAACTACTATCCCCAGAGCAGGGGATCTACGAAAGTGATGATGCAGCCGTTGGTTGCGGCCATGTTGACATTGATGCAAGATACCCTAGGTCGGACGTCATTCTTTCTCTTTCACGAAATGTTTGATGACAGAGATACGCGTCCGTCAGAAGTACCGCCACATCAAGCATCACAACATCCACCACAACAGACATTTGGATCAGTCAGTGATGCGAGCAGCAGCATTGTGTCGGCTACGCCCGCCCAAAGTGGTCCCATGATAAACTATAGTTGGGGTCCACTGGAGCTCGATTTTCTGTAAGAATAGATAAAGAACGATAATAAAATAAAATAAAATAAAATTTATTGCAGAAAAAGAGGAGGGGAAAAAGAACAAGAAGTAATCAAAGTCAAAGTTAACATTCACAGATTCATGTTATTTCCAGAAAGACGCTAGATTTCGAGGCGAAGCCACTACTACCATTCTGGTAATTATCGGGGGCTTTCCGACCGCCGGCCCTAGTCGCGCCTTAGCAGGATGACTGACCTCTTCTTGTTGTTGCATTGTATGGTATTTGCGGGCAACTCCCGGCGCGTTATCAGGCACTATCGACAAGGTGCCGATGACGTGCGAGCTTCGACGGGGAAGAAGTAGAAATGAAATAAGAAAGGAAATAAAGCAGTGGTTAAGGTTTCCATAATCGTAAACACAAGACGAGAGATTGGCCATATGCAGACCCCGACATCTCAGACGACACAGACCACCTTCCCTCCAAACTTTCCATTTCATACACCAACCCACCACGACAAACTTCAGTTTATCCATCGACAACATCCTTGGCCCTCACAATGGTCTCCGAATCCGAAGCCCGCGCGATCTACCGCGACGCCATCCACTTTGACGGCCTCAACATTTGCAACTTCTCCCGCGAAATCTTTGAGGCATGGCACAAGGGCGGCATTGACGGCGTCTCGGTGACGTGTGGTCTCTGGGAAGGATTCCGCGGCAGCATCGCCAATGTTGTTCAGTGGAAGAAGTGGTTTGAGGAGCACAGCGACCTGATTGTGCAGGCACACACTGTCGAGGACATTTGCCAAGCCAAGAAGGACGGCAAGACTGCTGTTCTTCTGTCATGGCAGAACACCGCCGGTATCGAAGACCAGCTTGACTATCTGCGGGTGTTCCGCGACCTGGGCGTGCGCAAGATGCAGCTCACTTACAACACGCAAAACTACTCGGGCGCTGGCTACACGGAGCCCAAGGACTCGGGTCTCACAGGCTTTGGCCAGCAGGTAGTCGACGAGATGGCCAAGCTGGGCATGGTCGTGGACCTGTCGCACGTCGGCCCGCAGACGACGCGCGATACGATCGAGTATGCTCCTGAAGGCAAGCCGCCCTGTTTCTCGCACATTCTGCCCGGCGGCCTCAAGGAACACCCGCGCAACAAGACTGACGAGATCATCAAGCTGCTGGGTAGCAAGGGCGGCTTTGTCGGTCTGTCACAGTTCGGCCCGCATATGGAGAAGGGCAACGACAGCACGATCGATGACTACGTTGCGGCTCTGGATTACGTGATTGACCTCATCGGCGAGGACCTCGTCGGTGTCGGCAGTGATGCCAGTGAGGGCCACGGTCGGCCGAGTGACTTCATGGCCTGGTGCAACAAGGACAAGG
Organism: Ophiostoma sp. CBS 140.51; assembly: GCA_029298735.1. Classification (NCBI taxonomy): domain Eukaryota; kingdom Fungi; phylum Ascomycota; class Sordariomycetes; order Ophiostomatales; family Ophiostomataceae; genus Ophiostoma; species Ophiostoma sp. CBS 140.51. The sequence continues at coordinate 75,484 of JANSLP010000129.1, forward strand.
GCTACGCACGCCAGCTGACGCCCTGGGGCAGCCAAAAGGTGGTGAAACCTCTGGGTCCGTTGGCTGAGCGTGAGGAGCTGGCAGCAGCCATGGGACGTGCCGGCTGGAGCGAGGAGAAGATGCGCAAGGTGCTGGGCGAGAACTGGCTGCGGTACCTGGAGAAGATCTGGGGACAGTAAACATTACACCTAGCATGACGATATGAACATGAATAATCAAATAAGAACTGCATACAAGCGATCACCGCCAGAGCTGTGCCAAGGGAACCCTTAATGAGGCTCTCGCTGCTCTTCCCGTAGTAATGGTAGCGAGCGGCGAAGTCATCCACTTTCCAGCTTGAATTGACCCATCTTGTCGCGGTCGTTCCTGCCAAAACAGCGAAAACGACAACTTTTTTGACAATCGGCCCCGCCCGTAACGGGTAGCGTGGCAGGCCCGGCTAACACCATGTCCCAAATAGGCAATTATGGTCGGGCGCGATGCGTAGACTGGTGGAGCCCTCGTCGCTCATATCGCACGTTTAGTCTCGAAGGGCTGCCGCCCACACGGCCGTCTTCGTCCACAACTAGCATCCATCTCGTCCTTGGATTCGCATCCTGTCCCGAATGACAGATACCACCGACAAGGAAGGAAGATAACGTGCTCGCCTCTTGGATTGCATCATGTGCGCGAGATAGGTCCAAGAAGTAGAAAAGGACGACGATCATTTGCAAGGTGAAAACAAAACAAAAGTTACTTTCGTCTGTCATCTCCTCTTCGGTCTGTCGACTTGACTTCGTCAACTTTACTTCGATTTCACACGATAGTTCTTCCCCACACAAAATGTCCGCAATCGACAGCGTGGCGGGTAAGCAGCCCGTCGCCGACGTCAAGGACGCTGCCGTCTCCGATGGCGAGGCTGAGGCCGGCAACAGCTCCATCGCCAACTCTCCCATCTCCGACAACACCAACCGCAAACTCCCATTCTCCAAGCGCGTGCTGCGTGTACTTTGGGACACGCTCGACAAGACACCCGAAGAGCGTGCGTTCATCGCCAAGATCGATTGGTGGATCCTCAGCTACGCCTGTATCGCCTACTTTGTCAAGTACCTCGACCAGACCAACGTCAGCAATGCCTATGTGTCGGGCATGAAGGGCGACCTCCACATGGTTGGCAACGACCTTAACTTCTTGACGACGTACTGGACGATTGGCTACATTATCGGCCAGGTGCCATCCCAGGTTGCCCTGACATATGTCCGTCCCTCAATCTGGCTGCCTTCGCTCGAGCTCCTGTGGGGCTTCTTGGTTATGGCCATGGCCGGTGCCAAGAACATCGAGACGATGTACGCTCTGCGCTTCTTCTCGGGTCTGCTGGAAGCATCTGCCTACCCTGGCATCATGACTCTGCTGGGCAACTGGTACACTCCCTATGAGCTGGGCAAGCGCGCCTGCATTTTCCAAGCTTCGTCATCGGCCGCCCAGCTCTTCTCTGGCTACCTTCAAGCTGCGCTCTACAAGGGCATGGATGGTACTGGAGGTCTGGCGGCATGGCGCTGGCTGTTTATCTTTGACGGCATTATCGGCATCCCGATTGCCCTCTATGGCTTCTTTGCTATCCCCGACGCACCCACCACTGCCCGCTCTCGCTGGCTCAAACCCCGCGAGAAGCAGATGGCCATTGACCGCATGGCTGCTGTAGGTCGCAAGCCTGCTCGCACCCGCATTACGCTGCCCGTTATCAAGCGTGTCATGTTGTCGTGGCCCATCCACCTGTTTAGCGCCACTTTCATTGCCCACGTCCTGGGTATCCGCATCTACTCCTACTTTAACGTGTGGCTCACCAGCACCGGCCGCTGGTCTGTCGCCGAGGTCAACATCCTGCCGTCCATCGGCTACGGTCTGCAGATTGTATTCACTCTTTGCTATGCCTGGACCAGTGATGCTCTCGGTATGCGCTGGCCCGTTATCATCTTTGCCGGCTTTGTCGCCTTGATCGGCTGCATCATCCTCAGTGTCTGGCCCTCTGAGAACATCCCAGCCATGTTTGTCGGTTGGATGCTTACCTTTTTGGAGACAGGTGCTGGTGCGCTTATTATTACCTGGATCAATGAGATTCTGGCTCATAGTGCTGAAGAGCGTGCCCTTGTTATTGGTTGCGTTGAGGCTATTTCCTTCACTTTCCAGGCCTGGGTGCCTCTGCTGGTCTACAACACCGGCCAGGCGCCGCACTTTAAGATTGGCTACCCGATTGCGGCCATGTTCTTTGCCATTGAGATTGTCTTGACGGTAGTCATTGCGTTTTTTGTCAAGAAGTGGCCGCAGGGTAAGAACCAACCTGAAGAGGAGGCCGAGGCTGAGGAGGTAGTTGCCCAGTAAATGGCATACGCCACACTAGATAATATTCCCACAAATCAATACGTACTTTTCTTTCTTGTTCTAAATTACTGATTCTCTATCAAACATTTCTCTATCGTGTAAATTATGACTCTCTATGAACTCACTCACGCGGCATTCAGACCCACTCTCATGTGGCCTCGTCCGCCTCTGTTAGCCCGGTAGTAGTACGGAATAAAGACCAACGGCCGCTCCGTTCCCAATGAGGTCTCTTTCTCTGCCTCGTCGACGATGCCAGGTGCACTACCTGGAGGCTTATGCTCCCACTGGGAGATGGATCGCGACCAGCCAGTCGTGTGGAGGGCAATGTACTTTTCGCCCGTTACCTCGCTGGCGATGCGCTCCTCCTCCTTCACCTCCACGCTCGGTGCAATAACCACGTCCTTAAAGTGGTTCGTCTCCCACTCATTGTCGGCGTCCTCAACACAGTAGATGATGGGACCACGGGCCAATGTGAGTGTCCGTTGGTTCGTGTACGGGTGTGGCGAGAGGAAACGAGGCTTGAAGTTGAGAATCTCGAGGGTGAAGGAGGAGTTGGCTTCGAGGTAGGAGGGAGGGAGCGTCAGGTAGCCTTTTTCGACGTTTGCTTCTGGGAGTTTTGGTTCGAGCTGTTTCTGTTAGCAATGAGCTTAATCTGGATGTTCACGTGGTACTGGGTCAAAACTTACGGTATATTGACCCGCCGACCAGCCCGGAATCCGTAGCCGGATAGTCGTCTTCATAGCCTTGGGGTTCTCCAGTTTGAACTGGACTTTTCCGTTCAGTGGCCAGTCGGATGTCTGCTCCAAAGTGATTGGGTCACCGTCCACGTCAAACGACAGTTTGGCCGTTGTGTACATGTGAACATTGACAAACGCTTCAGCGTTGCCGTTGTCACCAAAGTTCCAGAGATAACCGCCAAGACTTCCGTACAGCCGACTGACATTCGGCGGACAGCACGAGCACTCAAACCACTCCTCACGACGGCTAGTCTTGGCATCCGAACTGGCCAGCTGGTTGTCGTAGGTAAACGACTTGCCGCCGATGTCCATGGCCGTCATCACAACATTGTACAGCGACAGCTCCATCACGTCTGCATATCGGCTGTCGAGATCCAAGTGTAGCAGCCGCTCGGCAAACATCATGGCACCGATGGATGCACACGTCTCGGCATAGGCGCCACCGTCGTCAGAGCCTTGGGGCAGGAAGTAGTCGCGGCCAAAGCCTTCCCACTCGGGGATGGCCCCAATGCCGCCCGTCAAGTACATCTTCTTATCCACCATGTTGTTCCACAGACGGTTAGCAGCCTCTAGCCACGCAGAGGCCTTGTCGTTTTTCTGGAGGCCCAACCGGTCCTGGACGGCAATGTCCGTTACTGCCGTCAAGAGGTACACTGCCCGGACGGAGTGACCCTCGATCGTCTTTTGTTGGAGGATGGGCTCGTGTGCCTGGCAGTACCAAAAAGAGCGAGCCACTGGGTACGGGTCAGGCCGCAACCAGGGACTGTCTCCTCGCTCCTCGGATTCGACGTCGTAGTAGTGCCGACCGCCTTGTCCCGCTGGGTTGCCACGCTCTTCGACAAAGTAATTGGCCAAGTCGTAGGCCTTCTTGTTGCCTGTTGCTTCGTAAAGACGGAAGAGTGCGAGTTCGATCTCGGGGTGACCAGGGTAGCCATGTCTCTTGTTCTCTTCTGGTCCGAACGTGTCGTGGATAAGGCTGACGTATTTCTCGATGGGCTCAGTCAACAGGTCATTATGGTAGTAGTTGCGGTGTGCCAATGCAGCTTCAATCAAATGTCCGGCGTTGTACCTGTCGATTGTCAGTATTCAGTAGAAAATATATAGGCTGGGACGTCAACTTACAACTCATGCATGTCCCGCAGGTTGGACCACCGCTTCTCGGGTTCGACCACTGTGTAGTGCAGATTGAGGTAGCCATCACTGCCCTGAGCGCCACGGATCATCTCAACCAAATCGCGGACTGCCTTGTCGATTTCCGGGTCATAGGTTTCCTTATCGGCCAGGCAATAGCAGGCCGCCTCGATCCATTTGGCAACATCGCTGTCCCAAAACAGATGCTTGGGAACGGGCCACTGCGACTTGTCATCGTAGATCGGATGCCACTTGAGCTTGAAGCAGTCGAAACGACCTGTGCGCTTGAGCATGTCCAGCTGGGTCTGGAGCGTCACCTTTGCGACGGTCTCACGGCGGGTCTGCAGCAGAGACGGCCCGTGGAATTCCGTGTGCCGAAATCTGTTCTGCGGGTAGGCCATGATGGATAATGACAAGAACGAAATGGCAAAAGAAAGACAGCAACAGAAGGGGCAAGAAAAGTTGACAAGTAAAACCAGAAGTGCCAAGTCAATAAAGTCTAAGACAAAGATGGGGAGAAAACAAAAGACTGTGAGGGGAAGCAATGGCAGGGACCAGGAGATGTTGTCATGTAGGGTCGTGCGTGTCAGGTCGAAGTAAATACCAAGAGCCGAATTAGGGAATGAGCTTCTGTTAAAGACTGGTCAAAAAGTTTAGTGCAACGTGCGTGAGGGGGTGCAGATGCCGTATTCCGGTGGGAGAAGCTCCAAGGCCGTCCCATGTCCTGATTTGTCGTCAGCCGCCTGGGCTGCACGAAGCGTTAACTTCCCCTCTTTCGTCTCTTTACCTCTCCCACCTCTTCGCACATTCTTTCCTCCCTGTTAACTTCTGATTATCGTACTCCGTCGTCGCGAAAACAGCCTAGAACTCGGCATTGCTTTCAATCCCGGTGGGAGAAGGCAGTCCCCGGATCTCCACGACCCAAGGTCCCCAGCCGTTTTGCGGGGAAGCGGGGGACGTGCAGCATGTAATTGGGGGAATTTGGTGGTGGTTAGAGTCTTTGTCAAAAATTCCAAAAGTCCGGTGGGATAGGGCCTTTCCCCGCATGGAATGATTCCCACCGTATCCCACCGGGGAATTTTTGCGTCGCGTGGGATTTCACGAGTTCCCGACCCAGTTTTTGTGCCTTCTCGCCCTCCTCACACCAGGGGGTCCGGGGTAAACCACGACTTTGACTGGAGGATCTGGAGAAACAACGCGCCGCCACGTGTGGAGAGAGCAAGGTCACAGGAAGTGAACATGCGATGAGCAAGAGCAGCATGAGGTGTGTGAGGTTATATTTATATCGAGAGATGCCGCTGTCTTCGTGATGTGCCGGTTGAGTGTTTTTTTTTTTTTTCAAACACATTTCCCCACACTCCTGTCCCATCCTCCTGGGAGATCGACATCCTTCACCATGGCTTCCAACAAAGTCATTCCCACCGAGAACGAGCTCAAGGCCTTCAACCTCGACGACCCGCAGACCATTGAGCTGATCCAGCATGCCCGCGATGGCCACGAGGCCGATGCCAAGCTTACGCTGCTCGAGGCCGTCAAGAAGTACAAGAAGGCCTGCTTCTGGGCTCTCTTTCTCTCCACCAGTTTGATCATGGAAGGTTATGATCTGGTGATTGTAAGTCGCATCTCTACTGTTTCCTGCCGTCCACGATTCCTCATACTAATGCGATTCTCTTCCAGATTACATCATTTTATGGCCAGACACAGTTCAAGGAGCGTTTCGGCACGGTCGACCCTGCGACAGGCGACAAGCTCATCACGGCACCCTGGCAGTCCGGCCTCAGCAACTCGTCCGTCGTCGGTCAGCTGGCCGGTCTTCTGATCAACGCCTGGGCCCAGGACAGATTCGGTAACCGTCCCACGATGATGGCCTTTATGGCCTGGCTGCTCGCTGCCATTTTCATCCCCGTTTTTGCTCCCTCGCTGCCGGTTCTTGCTTTTGGTGAGGCCATGTGCGGCATCGGCTGGGGTGTTTTCCAGACGCTCTCCACTGCCTACGCCTGCGAGGTCGTTCCTCCTATTGTCCGCCCCTACGTCACAGGCTACGTCTGCATGTGCTGGGGTGCCGGTATCCTGCTGTCGTCCGGTGTCGTCCGCGCCGTGGCCAGCATCGACGGCGACTGGGGCTGGCGTCTGCCCTTTGTCATCCAGTGGGTGTGGCCCCTGCCCATCATTATTGGCACTTTCTTCGCTCCCGAGTCGCCCTGGAACTCGGTTCGTCGTGGCAAGGAGGACGAGGCCCGCAAGAACCTCAAGCGCCTACGTGAGGACACCCCCGACAGAGACTTGGAGGTCGAGGCCGCTCTGGCCCTGATTGTCCACACGATGCGCCTCGAAGATGCCGAGACGGAGGGCTCAACCTTTTTCGACTGCTTCCGTGGCACTAACCTGCGCCGTACCGAGATCAACTGTGTCGTCTGGGCTGCCCAGATTCTATGCGGTAACGCCATCCTCGGCTACTCGGTCGAGTTCCTCGAGGTTGCCGGCTTCAATGAGCTACAGGCTTTTGACCTCAACATTTCCCTGTCAGCTTGCTACATTGTCGGCGGTATCATCTGCTGGTTGCTCTTCCCCCACTTTGGCCGTGCCACCATCTACATGAGCGGTTTGCTGTTTATGTTCTTTTGTCTGCTCGCCATTGGTGGTCTCGGATTTTCGACGAATCCGAATGCCAACATCGCCGTCGGTATTCTTTTGGTTATCTCGACCCTCGTCAACATGATTACCATTGGCCCTGTCTGTTATCCCATTGTGTCTGAGACGCCGTCAGGTCGCCTTCGCTACAAGACCATTGTCATTGGCCGTTTCGTTTACAACCTTACCGGTATCTTCAACAACTCGGTCACGCCTCGCATGCTGTCTGCTTTGTGTAAGCCCTCTTCTCGTATCCATAAACATTTGAAAACATACTAACGCGTGATAGCCTGGAACTGGGGCGCCAAGTCGGGTCTCTTCTATGCCGGCACCAACCTGCTTTGCCTCATCTGGTGCTGGTTCCGTCTGCCCGAGACCAAGGACCGCACCTTTGGTGAGATTGACATTCTGTTTGAGAACAAGGTGCCCGCTCGCAAGTTCAAGTACACCAAGGTTGATCGTAAGTTTAAGACCCTCACCCAAAACTCTTTTGTCTTGTTCGTATGCTAACTCTTCCCAGAATTCGCTCATCAGGGTGAGATCAACGAGAAGTCGGGCGCCGTCGAGCATGTCGACGAGGTTGCTTAAGCGAACATGCGAATCCTACCTACTTCCACAAGTACATTATTCCAGAACAATCAGTAGCACACCAATATTTTCTTTCAATATGTAGCCTTTAGTTCAACTTCAAATACCATTTTGCATTCTGGTTTCTTCATATAAACTCCCATACATTCTTGTAAAATATCAAATATCATTCAACTTTGTCTTTGTCGCACCCGGTGTCATCAACCAGCTCCAGCCTCTGTTCATCCAGCGCCGTGACATTTACGA